>JABJVR010011328.1:0-22816 GCA_025773905.1 Chitala chitala | reverse complement strand
TCCGTTAATTTATTTGATTTTTTAAAATAAACCAAAAAATGTTAAATTCCCTTCGCCCAAATTAAAAAAAAAAAAAAAAAAAAAAAAAAAAAAAAAAAAAAACTAAACCAGTTAAAATTTCACCCCGTTACCCTTAAAATTGATCAAAAGAAAATAGCCCTTATTTGCAAACCTTAATGTTCCATAGGAGCGGCTTTTGGTTCAACAAAACTGGATAAAACAACAGTACATATGCCTTTTTTTAAACTTAATTTTATCAAGTGACAAAACCTTTTTGTACAAAACTCTCATACATAAAAAAAAAAAGTCTTACCGTACACAGTCATTGGCTTCACTGTATCTCACAAGAAATTCCATGTCAAGATTACGGTTGCCCATGAAGAACCATTAAAACCGCTAGGCCTACGACTACTGCCAGAGCGGCGGTACCGCGCATCACAACGCGCTCTGCCCTTGTGGCCAACGTGCGCGATCACGTGTGCGCCATTGCAACTTAGCGCGTCTGCTGTCATTTTTACTACCCGGGCACTGAATTAAAGTGCACGTTTTTTGTCATTTATTTTTTGACATGAATATTGTGAAAAGCAATTGACAGTGTGAGATTTGTCAAAGCATGCTGAAAACATTTTCCGTTGAACAGATTTTATTTTTAAGTAATGAAAATAAAGAGGATTGCACTCTAATAACCATGAACGTTAATGAGAAGTAACTGGCACAAACGCTTCGGGGCAAAGTCCTTCCTCAAAGTCCACGACACCTTATTTTTTAACTAAATTGTCCATTAAGTAGTGATTATAGTAATGATAATAATTAATAAGTAATGACAATAATTCACATTCAGAAAATAATCGATCCTGTCATTAAGTAGCTATTAAAATATTTTAACATTCGTGTGTACTGTATGTCCAGTATGTCTAAGCCCATTGTTTTAAAACGTTATCATTATGCACACATAAATTCCGTTTAAGGCTTGTCTCGCGCTTTTTTCTCTGATAAGAACTGATGACTTATTTCGCGGTTTGCACAGACAGCTTCTTAGTTTGTATCAAATGTTCCTCAAAACAGACAGTCACACTTACAAAAGCTGTTCCGTTTTATTAGTTTGCGCTGTTGTACATCTTAAAAACATGTTAGTACAATATAATCTGTATGTCAGAGCAAGTTTCCTTTACTCCCAGTTGTAACATTAATAATAATAATAATAATAATAATAAACAATAACAATCGTAATGAGCGGTAAAACAAATGTGGTATCCTGTGTAGTTTTTCCTAACGCTCAGTAACAGTACTTGAAATCAAATTGACATTTTAAGCAATCAAACACAGGGCTGTCAACTTTTGTAAAAACGTCGGAGTGAGATTTTGGGAGATGTGGTGTCCGACCGGGGGGGGGGGGGCGTTGGGTGGACTACGGTTCCAGTCCGGGGGGGTGCTGGCGGTGCTAAAGGTGGTTGTCTGCGTGACAAATCGGAGGTATGGCGTGAGAGCGTGTGAAGACAGGCAAATGCGTGTCTCACACTCAATGCGTGAGAGTTGGCAGCCCTGCAAACATCAGATATGTGTGTGTGTGTGTGTGTGTGTGTGTGTGTAAACAGATTAAATAACTTTTTGTTATTTTACATTAATAATTTGTCTTTACATGTAAACTGCACTGGTATACAATATGTGCTACCATTCCATAAACCTGACAATGCCATTAGATTTTATGTTGTGTATAAAAATTCTCATATTGTTGAAGTTTTTTCTACATCTGATATCAACATCTTAATCTTTACGCTTGCAGTATCCTTTTTCATGAGACAATGAAAAGCAGGTGCAGAGGACACATACACCTGGCCTTTCAGTCTTTGTAATCTGCTATGAATCTCCGCAAGTCTGATTCAGTCAGGTCATCTTGTTGGGACTGCTGAAAAGAGAAAATGAAGAACCAGTTTCAGTTCCTTTTCCATTTGGGGAAAACCTAATAAAAATAAAAAATAAAATAAAAACAAACCTTAACACTTTCATACATATCTGTGATGAGTGTGATGAAGAGGTTGAGCACCATAAAGACAAAGAACAGAACAAAGGAGTACAAGTAGATCTTGCTGAACATCCACACCAGGGAGCTCGATCGGCCCATGTTTGTGAAGGTGCGGAATATGTCTCCATTAATGACGGAGAACAGACACTCTGTTGCCGTGTTCAGAGTTCGGAACTTTGGGACAACAAAAAAAGCCCATAATTCATTGCTCCTCACAACAGGATGCACTACCATTACAAGAGAGAACAGATGTTTCGTTGCCACATTCTGGTGAAATGCTTACTTTGGAATGGTACGGGCCTAGCACTATCCACCCACAGAAGCAGTAGCCGAGGTAAATCATAACCACGCAGCAGCAGAAGCGAACCACGTTTGGAAAGGCTGCTCGCATGGCCAGTATTAGGATCTGAAGAATTCAGAAGAGTGGTCTCAGAGTCAAGGAACATGTGGGTTCATTAGCGTACATGAGAAGTTCAATTTTGGACAGTTTCAGAAGGTAAAAGTGAAAGCTTGTACATTTGCCTGTAAGGTTTAACTGACTGTACTAAAAGTCAAACTTTATGGTGTCATAAAGTTTAAGAGATAGATTTTTACTCTATGTCCAGGTCTTGTCCTGGGAATATGACCTTATCACAGGTCCACAAGTTCAGTTGCATAACTGCAAGAATGTCAAAATTGAACATGTATGACTTACATTGTACTTCTGAAAGAAACCCAAATATCGAATCACTCCAACCCAGACAAACATTGTTGCTGTACCTAGTAGAGTACCACAAATGTCATAATTTGTGAAATTCTGAAAAAAGGGAACAGAATGTCAGTTCTTATTACACTTCTGAATTTAACATAGCATGAGCTACACATGCTGGAGCAAGTATTAATTGTGAACGCACAAAGCAAGGAAGTCCACAGGGTGGCTTCTATCTGTACACAGGCAGCTGTGTTGGGTATACTGATCTAAACTAGGTAAACTAGGTATCTTCCAACAATCAAGACAATCTGACAAGCAGGAAAGTGTTTCTTATATTATTGCTAGGGAATAATGAGGACTAAAGTTTCGTACTGCAGCGTGAAAGCAAATAGTGTAGTCGACGCTCAGCACACGATTGTCAATTTACACAAAATTACCTTTGTCTGGATACCGATTTTTAGAGCGGAGCCACCTATTACCACAGCGTCCGTGCCAACAGTCAGAATATGCCAGCCATTGACAAATTCAGCACAGTCTGACCACGCTGGTGCCTTGTGGTGACGTCTTCTGAAGAAGGAGGCATATTCCTGAATGACATAAACGTGAAATTAAATGTATGCCGCAAATGTTATATTAAATTATGTTACTGACTGCACCAATTTCTTGATCTTAAACGATCTATAAAATCCCAGTTGCTCTGATTAAGCAGACATGTTGCTGTGCAATACTTACAAACTGGAGGTGTAATCCATTAATGATTGAGCGGGCACACAAAATGAACGAAACCGAACAGGTAAGAATGACAACTGAGTCAAAACTGAGGTAATGGGTGTTCCTAGCAACTGAAAAAGAGATTTGTGTTAATTTCATATGAAATCTACTGCGGCCCTCAATTTTAAAACATTTTTATATTTAAGCTATGGTGCATATTGCTCCACCTTGTGTTTCAAATACGTAAATTTCTGTCTCCTTAAAGAACTCATGACATCGTGATCAAATACTACTGCCGCCACTACCGTTTCAAAATGAGTATCACATTACGCGCCATACTTACAATACGGTTATTGCTGTGATTTCAGTATGTTACTGAGTATTTGCATATGTATTCAAAAACGCAACTAATAAACAGCGCTTACATTCCGTGGTGACGTTACAGTCCCTGCACTCTTGTATGTCAGTTTTACTGTTGAGAGTCAGTTTAATTGTGCCGCTGTGAGCTCTGTTACTGAATGTCGCCTGTAGAAATAAAAATCAATAAGTGACAAAACCATGCAATAATCATTTCTGCTTTTATAACGTTAAATCTTTCGCTTTAAAAATAATTTTCTTATTTCAATCAGTGGTCTATAACAAATTTAGAGGCAACTTTTAATAATAATAATAATAAATTTAATAAACCACAGTTCCTAAGAAATAAGCCTATATTCCTTTTAGGTTTTAGCTGAAATACTTATAGATAGCATTTTATATTCACCGTTCAGACTGTTGACTGCATTATTCTCCTTTCCAAACAAGCCATAAAAACAAGATCTTCATGAGCAAGTGGAATTTTTACTTGTGGATTATTGTGTGTATGTGTGTTTGTTTTTTTATTTTTATTGGCAGCAGATTTTCCATATTCCACACTGGGGCAGATGGAGAAGTTGTTCTAAAACTCACCACAATGGCAAAGTCATAGCAATCTGGCAACTGATGGTGATGCACTGTCTGAAGATTTATGGCCCTCAGAGCAAGGTGAATATTTATGGATATCAGCCTTTCAGACAAGAGAAACAGTGATATTTATACAAGAGTATCTTTAAAGCAATGTTTTCATCATCAGTCTTATAGAGCCATAATGGATACAACTGTAGTATATGAAAGCTGGTTGCATTTCCCACTTTGAATTTTACATCTTGGCAAAAAGTCTGGGGAATTATTTGGAAAATTTTTTATCTGATAAAAAAGCACCTTTCAAAATCCAGGTTGAAATTCAACTGGTTTTTTGCTGTATGAAGTTCTCCAAACTGCCACACTGGGTAATTGTCCACACATTCTGCCAGAACAGACCAAGTAAGCACAGTTTATGCTAAAAAAAGACCACTTTACCAACAAATGCATGTGTGATGCATGGATCAACACTGGATGTGTAACACTGGAAAAATACGTCTACCCAAACTCCTCACTTCTTGTCTGAGCTGTCAGAATGAGAAATATTTCCCATCTTAAAGGGGCAGTTATTCACTGAACAATGAATTGATTTTTGTCCTTTAAAATGCAATAGGTAATTACTTCTGAGTCCAGAGTTTCACAGTTTTCCTGTTAGGACCTTGGTACCTGTTTCGACATGTGGGTCAAGGTGGAAGGTCTCATTCTCAGGAAAAAAGCTGCTGTTTCTGTAAGACTCCCAGCAGATGGATGGGGGACTGCTGTGATTGACACTCCTCTTGTAAACATGAGGCCCCACAGACAGATTGCCCAGGTTTATATACTGTTCATGAAAAATTTGAAAAGGGGGACTTTAAACAGAAGCAGCAGAACACACACACACACACAAAAACACACATTATGTCCCACAGGTAAATGATTAGTACAGTTGTAAAGAAAACTGGTACCAATTTCTTTCAACAATCAATTTGTTATAGGCTGTAAATTTACTAAGGTAAAATAATGTAGTGTTTATATCACCATATTGGATGAAGCCACAAGATAAAGACATAAGACATCCATAACATTTGCACGTTGCAAACAATATACAATTTATGAATGTTTATGTACTATGATACGTAAGATGGTGTATTGCTTGTCAGTGTATGTGCAATAGCCCTGCAGTGGACTGGCACCCTGCCTAGGGTATCCCCTGCCCTGTGCTTTCTGGGATGGCCTCCAGGCTTCCTGTGACCCTGAGTTGGATAAGGTGGTATAATAAATGAGTGAGTGTGTGTGCAATAAAATGTGCAATGTAATTGCATTAACGACTGTTAATGTTGATCACATAGTGCGTTTTAAGTATGATATTGCATTTTTTCATGTTGCAATCTCATCTAGAAGTAACACTGTGGCATGACAATGAACAACGTCTGCAGGTTATGCTTATCTAAGACCTCCAGAACTGTTAATCTGTTCACAATTACTCCCTCGTGGCACATTTGTTTTGACATCTCTGTCATCGCTATCCTGGGGAGGGGTATACTATATTATCTACACGTAAACATTAAATCTTACTTTTCACAACTGTTCTATAAAAATTGCGTGGGTGTCATATGACTTTATAAACCCGGGTGAGAAATGTGTAAGAGTAGAGAGAGGAGTGCATTTTAACGATTACCACATGCGAACCGCCGTTTATCATAGAACAATTACATAGTCTCGTGTGTCCTGAGCAGGATAGTGCTTTGCTGTCCTGTGGTCTACACCCATTACGTGTCTTCCATTGGCTAGTTTCCTAACCTTCCCTCGTGTTTTCTCCAGCCCCAGTCTACGTATGGGAAGGCTCACCTCGGCTAAAGGACCTCTCGCCTGTTTTCTCGGCTTCCCTTTTTGGACGCTCTTTTGTAAAATTCCAGACCATCTAATAAACGTGTTCTCTGCTGTAATGCACAAATAACCTGTCGTCTTCTAGGTATACGTGTAATAAATGTGAAAACTGTCATGTACTATGGCAGTTATTTCGACAAATCATGGGGAACTGTCACATAAAATAAAGGTGGGAATGCTGATCTGGCCCTCTGTCTCCGACCACGTGCTTCTGCATCCAGGCTACCGGCGATGGGAAGTGTGAAAACGGCTCTTCACATTTAACGCTGAACAAACTGAAGACGACGTGAGACGCGCTTCAACACCCACCCCTAGACAACAGTAACCGACGACAGCTCTCTGAGTCATATCTGCAAAACAGTTTCCATAGAAGAATCGTATATACTGTAATGACCAATTTGCAACACGGCTGTAGAAAAGCATTTACACAAAACAGGAACCTCAGAGTCAAGGAGCTCTCGTTAGATACGGAACAAAAACGCCAGGCATGAACGTCGCAAGTATATTTTTACATTCATTCGTAAGGAAGGTGTTATATAGCCGTTCGTTTTACCTGGTCAACGATAAACTGAATGTGTTCATACACTTCAGACTTTGTGTACACTGCGTCGTGGTCGACATTCTTGTCAATATAACCTTTCAGAAACAGATGCTTGAATGCGAGCAAATTCTCCGCTTTAAACGTGACCATCATATGGTTGCTGAGTCCAAAAGAGACAAGCTAAAATAGAGACACAGCGTTAATTAATGTTATATGATCGTAATATTCATTGTTAACAGAATGAGTACCATCAACCTGCAATTTACAGTGGTGCACTGAACAATTTCACACTTCAGTTTAGCCAAAAAATACACAAATGTCTCTCGTGGTACCTGGGCTGTCACGAGTCCGATTTTAAGGATTTGCAGCAAAAGTTTCCATGGTTTTCGTCCACGCGCTTCAAATTTCTCGCAAGGGTTCATGAAAAAGTACTTGAGTTTCCTTCTCAATTCGCCTTCTGAGTCCCTGTCCAGCCGCATGTCGCTCTCCCTCTTAACGCAGTGTTTGTCCCTGTGGCCCGTGAAGGTCTTCTTTTCGTGCTCCATCTCTGAAAACCAAACATGATATAAAAAGTAAAAATATCTTAAAACCTCACCCTCTGTGCCCAGGTGAATCCATAAGCCTCTGATCAGCATGCAGTGACCTCTGCTACTACTTACCTTACAACATTAGCTCTTTCCTCTTGTATCGCACACGCTTTAATTGACATACACTTTGTGTTCGAACAAAAAAGGCACTCATATATTTCAAACCCAAATGCAAAACAGGTTACCAACCATTCCATTCATTCCTCTTTGGAAATTTTTTTTATCTTTTTCATCTTCTTAATCATTGTATAACAAACTCTCTTCAGTAGGCTAAGGTGTAAAGTAAATGTTTTTCCTGTTCTCAAACAAACAGACAAACAAATAAATAAATAAAAGTATATAAATAAACAATGAATCGAATGTGAATACACATGAATATAAACATCAGACAGTGTTTCCTTACCCTTGTTTATTGCTTGGCTGGGTCAGAATGGATGTCCTGGTAATAGGTAAAACATGTTATCCTAAAAGCTATGTGGTTCTACTAGTTGGACATTCCAATTCAAAATGCATAACTGCATGACTGCGAAGTGATGGACAGTAAGAGATAAAGGAGAACAATTCAGTCTTACAGCAGGCTGATGGAAAATCAAAGTCTGTATTTAACAAATTTAAACGGATCCTGTATTTTTCCTTGTTTAATGTGGGTGCTGTTTTCAAGGGTTTGAATTTTTAGACAGGTTATTCAGTTTTATTTATTACGTGGTTTTATATATGTTTATAAACAAAGTTATGTTGTTTCAAACAACCCAAAAAAAAAAGAAACTGTGGGAGAATTTGTAAAGTTTCTGCAGAGCGTTTCGCAGATTCACTGACATGAAAGTCGCATTGATCGCTGTTCTGATTGAAAATTATGTCAAAATATTTTGTAAATATAAAGATTGACGTTTTACCTTTTATTTACCCACATTCAGCATACACAACTTTTATGACAGCCTAAATTCTACAGTTTTTAATTATCTTTTCAATTACGTGTTTCAAAATTGAATTACTGTGAGACCAACGTTTTAATAGTATTGGTCTGTTGTGATGTGATTTTAACATATAACCCAGCATTGTATTGTTTTGAATGTTGCCTAGAGGAATCGCTTGCCTCAGAAAACATTGCTATATTATGAATCGTTCAAAAGATGGCGCCATAGTTCGCGTCTTAATTTTCTCCGAATTACAAAATGGAATCAACACGAAAAAACTAACATTTAAAGTAAGTGAATTTATAAACAAAAAGAGCTTGTAAGTGACCAGGGCAATTGGTTTTGGTGATTTGATGTAAATAAATGATCAGTTTTGAGATTTTTGTCAAGGATGGAATATTCTGCTTGTGTTTGTGTATATAAACATTTGTTTCACGTTCTGGATTCCTCTACTATTATATACAGCTCAATTCAATTTCCAGTAATGTGTGTGCCTATGTGCGCGCGAGCACGCGTGTTTGTTAATTAATTGCTATTATCGTAAATAAGGACGATTTAAAAATATTTATTGTATAATTTGTACAATTTAAATGTTTACATCTATAATATCTGCAATGTATTCTGTAAAGCCCTTTGAGGCACCTCGTTGTGAAAAGTTAATTAAATATTAATAGCCCTGAATTGAATTACAAAACAGTGTAAAAAGTCTCTATATTTATGTTTAGGGTAGTGTACATGAAAAGAAAATAATAAGTACATTATCCAGTTAAAGTAATTTATTTAATTTATAGTAAATACATTTAATTTGAAACCATCTCAAAAACGTATAACACAGTACCGAAAAATATAAAAATTTTCTCTGAGAAAACATGGATAAATTAATAATCTTAACCATTGTGTTGAGAGACGGACACAGAAGTAAACAAAACGGAACCACAGATGTCCTTTCTATCTGTGCCGTCGAGATTCCAGTTTTGTGTATAGAGGATGTAGGTCCTCCCCACCCGGACAGCGTCGATTCTTCGTAGTGTCGTCGAGTTATTGGTTGTATGATAACTCCACAAGGCGGGCCGTCAGGACGGGAGCCAACAGTCTGAAAGAGAGCCCATACCCGACAAATCCATATATATGTCACATTGCCATCAATAAAGATACCGCAGCCTGGTGTCTTCAACGCCGTGTAATGAAAGCCTTTGGACTAAACCTTAATTCAACGCCTTTTATTGTACTGTTCAGGGCAAATGGGTACCATGTATTATTAAAAATATAAAGGACTTACTGGAACAATAAACCCCGTATAGACATGGAAATTACCATCCCGTGGTAAACAAGAACAATCGATTTCTTCTGAGCTGACAAGGCCGAAAGTGGGTTTGCTATTGAATGGGCTTGCTCATCGTTATCAGTGTTGTCCGATGACTTACTTTTCCTGAAAATAGAAGTGAGAGCATCACTTATCCAAATGTTTTTTTAAAGTAAACATCACGTACTTTTCTCTCTAAGTTCAAAAGCAGTGGTCATTCCTCACATCCACTCACACCCAGACATTACAGCATATGAGTCCATTACACATCAGGTTCCACTTTATTGCAAAAAGCGTTGTGTTGAAAGCTGGTGTGCTGCCAGCCACAAGAGACAGAAATGAGAGTCAGATAGCACAGAAGGAGATGCTGTCTTGGCACGCAAACAGCCTAAGTACAATTAAAGGCCTTCTCAATTTATATAATGTTTGTTAGTGTTGGTGTGCCAACCTGCTATGCTGTATTGCGTAATCTCATGTACAAATGTATGTGGAGGTTATTAGACTATGTAAACAGCATAATCTTAACATTGACAAAGCCCACTTTAAATTCACTCAGGTTCTTCTTTCCAATGTGGAGCCATTGACATTTTTTCTTATATGCAAATGTGACATCATAGAATGTGTTGATGTGTGATGTTCTGGATGAAGTAATGTGTCCATAATAAAGTATTCTATCTATCTATCTATCTATCTATCTATAACAGTTCACTGTTAAGTGATTTGTATTGCTTTAATTCAACATAGTACATATTATATAACTAAACCTGACATCTGTTCATTTCTATTTTAAGCACAATGTTTGAGAATACAAGATATTTCATGCATTATTTAATTTCTGAAATATTTAAAATGTATAGTACATACATTGATATAAATTGCCATTAAGGTCAGTGAATAAATATCACTCCATATTCTCTGAAGTCCTTCATTGCTGGAAACTGACAGATTTTTAAAAAAGCACAATTTTAACCCATTCAAACAAAATGTATTAATTACTAAATTACTCACTTGGTATTACTTATATTAACTGTTTTAAATGTATAATGTGTGCTCTAATTGTGAAGTATAGCAAAACAAATTCAGCTACTCGGAAACATGCTTGTTTAACGGTTAACCAATGTTTCTGTCTGTATCATATGTACACATGCGGGATTTGACACGCCCGGTCGATGTACCTCAAATGACCGAGTTGACTTTCGGGTCTGTCCCTCCCTCAGCAGAGGGGGTATTCATTTTTCCAACCAGTGACTTCACATTCTTTGAAGTGATGGCTGAAATTAAATTTTAATCAGATAGTAATACAAAACCCCTCCAGCATAGTTGACTCGCTCCTGAAATTTTAATAGACTTTGATAATGTTAACCACGACATCATGCAAAACCTCTTCAAGTAGAAAAAAATGTATCGTTTTGAAATTACTTATGATTACTGTCGTTCGATGTAATTCTTCAGTAATAAATTTTTGGTTATTTATGAAAGTGTCTTTGAATTAATTTTTGTAATATACTAATTCATTCATTCATCTTCTATGCCACTTATTCCCGGTGAGGGTCGCGGGGAAGCCTGGAGCTCATCCCAGAACACATAGGGCACAGGGCGGGGTCAAGAGTCATATGCTACTTTTATTTAAAAACAATAAGATGTATGTATAACTGATGTCAGACTGCACTGAAAGAGTATAGGACAGAAATACAAATGTATTAAAATCAGGTAGCTTTTGTAGTTTCCTTGAACGTAGTTAACAACAATAGGCAACATACTAGACACAAAGTTTAAAAATTTTATGATTGTTGAAATTAGTTTGTGTTCCTCTTGGTTTTAAAATTTTGGTTTTACGGAGAAAATCCACCTCATTCTTTAACGAAGGTAGCTGCACTACAAATCATATCCCTGGTGGTCTAGTGGTTAGGATTCGGCGCTCTCACCGCCGCGGCCCGGGTTCGATTCCCGGTCAGGGAAGAGTAGCTTTTTGTAGTTTTGGCTCAATTTGTAGGAAATTGGACTGGGATGCGATGAGCCAAGCCGTCATCATGTGTGTCCTTGAGTAAAACACAGCGCTAGCTCTCCTGACGCTTAAAAATATTGACAGAACCAGCTACCCCAGGAGATGGGTAAAATACAGTTAATTAATTTCCCCGTTGTGGGACTAATAAGGAATTAATAAAATAAAACTGCTGATGGGCATTCAGATCCCCCTTTTTAATCTCCCCGTGTGTTTAGGGGGATTCCGGGCGACGTGAATGCTCCCAAGGACCGTGCAGGGTCTGCCGAGGTCAGGTCGTGCAGTCCTCTTCACGCGGAGAGAGCAAACTGTGCAGCCGGCCGCAACCCCCTTTACCCCCCTTTACCCCCAACCGCATTAGGCTCCTCACTTTCGGCTTGTGACTGAAGGATATAAAACCGCTGCCAGTTGCCTAGATAGCGACAGTGATTGCACACTATAGGCTACTACATGATAGTTTCTACTTCCCACTCTAAAGTAAGTGCCATGCTCCAAGCGATTTGCAGAAATGAACCTTGAATTCTTTCACAACAGTAATTAAATATAAATATGCGCACATCATATATGCTCCGAGTTAAAATTCATGTTGAAATAATCAATAATGAAAGATTTTTTATGAATCCTTGACTGATACATAAATGCCTAGTTTTGTTCCTCTCAGACAAGACTGGAGTCCTCGTCAAACTTGTAATATCATTATGTTATGTTATGCACGCTTCACTTGTAAAATCAGTTTAACAAGGTGACTTGTAATAGTAAACTTACGTTTGTATTAATGTAACATAGTTTCATTTAAAATTCTAATGTATTTCATTTCCTCAGTTACTTTCGAGACCAACGAAAGTATCGCTTAACAACGTACATTGTATGTATCAGTTGGCATTATATAAGTTGACAGTCTTCATACATATATTGTAACTAAGTGAATATTCTCCATGTATTTTCAGGCAGAATACTGCTTAAGAGGAAGTTCCACGTGACATCAGAGCGAGCCCCGTAGCACTTGGAGGCACAGTGCTCGTCCATGCACGTGCGTGAGTTACAGGCGTTAAGTTTCTGGATTCGCGTTTCATTTCGATCTGAGCGACAGTAAACATCTCGGCTTTCTTGCCCATCCCCCCTTCTTATAGCCGGCACACGGCTGTTGAGCTATGGCGTCTCGTTGCTGGGTTTCACCCTCCGGCTCACGTGCCCTGCGTGACGCTCAGTGGAAATGGTATACGGCAGAAGTAAGATAATCAAAAGCAGCTCCCTCTCCGCTTCTTGACCCACTTGCCCCAAGAGACCTCCGGGTTTTGGTAGACGGAGATATCCGTACAAGCAGTACAATCACCACCTGAAAAAATCACTCAAAAAACGTGATGAACGCTGCACAAAAAGGAGTGTTTTCTTAGCAGCTATTACATTTGTTCATTTGATGCAAGCCTTTGGCAGCAGGGACAGTTCAGGAGCACAATGGCAGATACACTGAGGAAGAGAAAAGAAAAAACAACAGAGGCCACCTGTCACACGCACAGGCTCAGAAAAGATAGTCAAATAAAGCAACATCCTCCACACATTACACCATACAAGGGAAATGTATGTATCCAACCAAATCCTTATCCAAATGAGATACATTAATTAGAACATAGTAAGACAGATTTTTGAGTTTACAGTGTTTAAAATTTTAATAGCCATGAAAATGGTTAGTCAAAGGAACTTTTTAGATTTATCCTTTGCCAAATTTTTACTTGTTTTAAAAGTGTGGCAGAAACACGGCACTTATGGGAAAGAGAAGTTCAGTTTTATCATCCTCCATGGAAAAGCTGTGCCTGCCCCTCCCACCCTGCTGTCTTGTGAAACAATGCGAGCAGGTGCTGGGTGCGAATCAGCCTGCTGCATGAACACAGGGCATGACCGTGGTGCCCGCCCTCCAGGCGTAAATCTGCCCAGAAAGGCAGATCCTGGAGTGTTCTGTGCATGTCTCCATACCGGCTGGCCTGCAGCCAGCCTGAGCTGGACACACAAGCCTTTACAAAGAAAGAAAAGAAAAACCAAGGGTGATAAAACTGAGTTAGAGCAAGCTTAAAGCATATGGTAGTAAAACAACAAAAAAGTTGACCTTCACTTATTTTTCCATTGTTGTGTCTTAAAACACTGACACAGTCAAAACAACCTTCCTCAGTCAAACCACACCGTGTCTACTAAGAGAAGTCACAGTTTAGCCCTCTCTCACATTCTGGATAAGACTGACTAATGAGTAAAAATATTTACATTCTTTGTTACTATATATCTGGTGTGAAACTGGTTGTATTATGGAAAATTTATGGTAAAATGTAAGTTTTCATCTGCAGTCTTTGTCTTGCACATTGAGATCATGATCTCTGGAATAACTAGAGATGGACAATAAGTTATTAGTGTGGTCAAGTCAGGTGTTGAGTGAGTCAATGCGAGCTGAAGTTAGTACTAAGTCCTTCTCAGTACATGGAGGCCTCAGTCCTTTTATACTGGTACATTTAAAACCCATCCCCCCAACAAAGTTCAAATAAGTATGCAGCATATATATATATATATATATATATATATATATATGGATAAAGCAGAAAGCATTTCCCTGGAAGAGGGCTCACACTTGAGATTAAAGGGTCACAAATTCAAATCTCATGATGGGAATTGTGGCTTGAGTTATGCACTAAAGATGAATTCCTTTGTAACGTGTCCAGGAAAACAAAAGGGCAAGTTTTTCATATTGGCACAGGTCACTTAGGTAAGCAAGGTAATAATATAAAGCAATATAACAGGTGTCAAATCATACTTAGTGTTTCACTACTGGAATAAACAAGGCATGGAACAAGTCAGTTGACCTGATAAAAAGATGAGTTATTAAGGTTAAGGATCATAGTGCAAATGCTGATAAGAGGCCCACATTCTCCTGTCCCTGATAACCTGCAGGTGTTCTGTCAAATTAGTAGCATAATCTTAGAAAAACACCATCGACTGTGTTATGTATTGTGGTTCAGATTCCGTTGATGTTTGGAACGTGCTTGCTAAAAGGTAGACTGATCTGTGTGCGTTTGTGTGTACTATTACCCCCCTCCTTCCCAGTGCTGCTCTTATAAGTCCTTTCTCATGTGTGTATATTTTTCCATGTGTATAGCAACAGGCATGTGCACCGTTCTCTGCAGTGTTCCAAGAGACAGATTGTAGTCTCAGCAATTCTGGTTAGCAATTTCTGCACGTGTGACACCGGACCGGGCCTGGCGAAGGCACATGTAGTCCCATCATGCCCACGGGGCATTGAGCAAGAAGATCAGCAGTTGTGGGCAGCCAATTCACTCCTTCATCCATCCTCTCAACTGCTTATCTGAATCAGGGCCACAGGAATTGAAAGCCCTGACCTGACTTAGCACACCTAGCACGTGTCACAGGAAAGTCAGATTTGCCACTCCAGCCTGCATCACGTTTGCACTGTGGAAGGGAATGGGCAGCAAGGCCAAGAGCTGAATGAAGCACTTCATTCATCTTTATAGTTTAAACATGATTAGTAACTGATCAGCGTTATGCTTTCATTTATTTTGAAACACAAACACATACATATGCCAAAATGTTTTGCACACTATCTCATGTAGTTTTAAATTTAAACTGCTCTGGGAATAGAAATGGCAATCGCAATAAGTACGTACTGCCATTGTCAAGACTCTGTCGTCTCCTGACTTAAGGCTGCATGGGTGGAGATTTTGTATCCTCATTACAGTACTGAAGCAAAATGTACCAATGTTAATGCACCAATTTTGGAGTAGATTACATACACACACATACACACTATCCTGCATGTTTCAGTACTTCACCTAACGGAATGTGTATCAGCCACACAAACAAACATATCAAACAGGTCCAGATAAAAAGAAAAAATATGTGAACATTTGTTTATTCATAAGTTTTCTTCGGAGGTTGCAATAATGTATCAACTTGTATAAATTACTCACAAACATTACTTTTTTCTACATACAAGAAATATATAGCAAGTATGAAAATAAATCAATTCAGTACATTGTTGGAGATTACAGACTAACATAGCTAACCAAACAAGCATATATATATGCATATAAATATACAGTACAAATGCAGATAAACATCGTCGAAACGCCTTTACATCAAATACTGATCATCCTGAATTCATGGAGCGATCTCCTAATATTGTCCTGTTAAACAGTCACTGCAGACATTTTTTATAGTTTCCGTTGTTATTCACATCTTCGAACATTTCACCATTGCCACTTTTTGCCATCTAGACAAAGCAGTAAGTCACAAAAATTGTACCAGCAACATACAAATTCAGCAACCCAGAGCAGACACTCAAAAATAAATAAAATCAATATTTTATACCATATAACATGTACCTTTAGCGAAACAGCAGCACAATTGTATTTTAGAGTATGTATACTTGTCTTGTTACTGAAAGTCATTATACACTGCATACACATTTTAACATGGGTAAAGTCTACACTGCTAGAACACACAGTGTTGGTCCCAGAAGTCATTTGAACATTCACAGACAAGCTTTAAGCATTGACTACAATCCAGTGCTCATATGCGCTTCAAAACTTTGAGAGCAATATTTCCTAAGTGCATGGACAATTTATTATAATGAGCACCACCTTTAAAAAAATTAAGGTATTTCTAAAAAAAAAAAAACCCTTTGGGATAAATGAATTCTTCTAATGTGAAGAAAAAGCACAAAAAATTGATTTGCCAGAAGAATTTGTGGAATGCGTCTGTTGGCTCCAGTAACTGAAGAAGGTAGATACGATTTCTCCAAAATGTCGTGTCTCAACACAGTCTCATAGTTTGAAACCTAATCTGTTGGCAGTGCAGGTTCAAGGCCTGGTTTCTAATCAAAAACCAGAAATTTATGAGGTCAGTAACCGACACCTACGCTGTTTTTGTTCAGCTCCCTCTCCAAGCTGCCTATCAACTTGTCGATGCTCTGCTGCAGTTCATTAAGGTTCAGTCTGTTACTGAGCACGGGGCTCATGTCCTGGATCTTAAGGTATCCCTGGAACATTGCCTCTTTGGATAGACCATTCTGGGTTAACAAAATGTGACTCTTGGAATTTTCTGGCAAGGCGACCCTCTCCTCCACTTCCATCTCCATATCATCCACTTTCTCCTCTTCTCCAGCTTTGGCCTCTGCCATCTCTACAGCATCCTCATCCTCCCAGGGCACAATGTCATAGTCGGCCTCCCCCTGGGTGCTCTTTTTTGGAGGCTGAAGGTAGTCCTCCCTACAGAGGCTCCAGTCTCCAGCATAGCGGTTGCTGGGACTGTCCATTCGGCCCGGTCTGGGGCGTAGCACTCCGGCGATTTCATCTTTGCAGATGTTCAGAGCCTGAGGCCGTTGTCTTCTCCTGCGAAGGCATGGGGAGGCCTGGGGCACCTCCACCTGAGTGTTATTGACCAAACTGCTGGCTTGGCTCCGATCCACCACTATCAGACAAGAAACAGGAAGTGCCACACCGGTCACTTCATGAGCACAGAAATCCTTACTTTAGATTACAGGCTGATGGTACTTCAGTTGTTGCTAATGGTTCTTTACAGCTAATACATAACTGCTGCCAAGAATACAAAAGGAATATATATTTTTTAAGTGCTTTCAATTTATTTTGTTCTGTAACTCATAAATACATAAAGGTCTTGGAATGACAGAAGTAACGTTGAGGTCCAGTGACCATAGTCAGTTATCAGCATTTTGTGTCAGACAACTAGGGGGGTGGCGGTGGTAGAAGGTGCTGGCCACCTACAAAAAAATTCTATGACTTTCTACTCTTTCACCACCTCCTCGTGACACATTCACCCCCTGCCAGGGCACCTTTGACTGCAAGAGCTGTGTCATGTGCCATGATACTGATAAGCCAGGCAAATGAAGAGGCTGCTCTTGTGCCAGAGAAGCTCCAATACCAACGGTGATCTCGCCATTGCTTGCTCTCTTGCATCTTGTACCACCATTATATAAAAGTTAAGAATAGGACTATAGTGGAAAACGCTACTATTATAGCCTATACTGTAGGTATCTGAATGTATATGTAAAAGGTAGGTGGAAATACAAGATTACACCTCAGCTCTTACGTTTTCAGTCAGTGTTTAGTCCTGTTTGGAATATGCTTCCAAAAATAGTCCTACAAAAACACTAATCTTCAGCTCTTTAGACAAAACACCAGCTCCACAGATGTTATTCTGTACTATGTACACAGTATAATCTAGTTACTGAGATACTTAACTTCCTCACTGCGCACTTTGCAAGCTTTGAGAAGTACATATGGTTACTGCTCACTTTGTGATCAAAGTCTAATGGGGTCTTAAGTACTGCCTTGTAAACCCTTCTCTATAACATCTTTCTCATGGAAACTATGCTGCTGAGGGGAAAATGGGGTTTAGTCTGCATATTATGCTTTTTCAACACATTTCATTGGTACAGAAAGAATTCAGGAGATACTAGAATGTTGGCACTTCTTTTTCCTCAATAAGGACAGGCAAAAGGGGAAAACACCTATGCAAATATAACTACATTATATTTGTAAAGAGCTCAGTACATTCCAGGGGCTGCTCCAGTTATTACTAAACCCAACCCAGCAGATGATACTTAGGAGGCTGAAGGGCAGGAGCAGTACTTCCACATGATGTGATTACCTGGCCAGAGCTGTAAAAGGTAGTGCAGGACCTCAATATGCTGCTTGAACTGCAGGGCGCTGGCCATCTCCTCAGAGTCAGCAAAGACCCGGTTGGCTTTGTAGGAGGCCTCCTGCCTCTGGCCCAGGAGCACTGGCCCGAAGCAGACAGCCAGGTTCTGACAGGTCATCTTGTTCACTTCGTGGTGGGAAGCCACCAGCTTCAAGTGGTTGAGCAGGGTCTGCAGAGTCGTCTGCTCCGGGTCACCAGCAAAAACACACTGTTAACCTGTGTGAATTCACACTACAGAAACCACATACAATCACTTTTTTTTTTTGGGGGGGGGGGGGGCAGGGTTCAAGCCATAAAGATAGCTGTACTGCAGTGGCCTGTGTAAGTGTACTGTTCTAAAAGACAAAGATAAGCTCCATTTCATAGGTCTATTTGCCTATCCCCACTCACTCTCCAGCGTACAATATGGTTTCATGCAGGAAGACCGCTATCAGGACCTGCGAAGCTCAGTCTGCCAGCAGCAGCTGCAGTATCTCTGTGAAAGTTACCATGGTGACAGGAAACCTGAGGAAAGCTTGCCAAGAGGTCGGCTGATAAAAGGTCACAGTGCCCTGAGCACCTACCCCGAGCTGCACCCACCTTCTCCACCTGTGGCAGGTGGTCGAGGAGGCCTACGACATACTCGGAGTCTGCGGGGTCGTTCTCACATCCCTTGGAGCCAATCCGCAGGGGCCTCCTGGCCATGGACTCAAGGACGGCCATGTACAACTGCTCAGATATCAGAGGGGCTGGAAGCTCCCGCAAATAATCCTTGAGGATACCTGAAGAGGAGAGAAGACACGTGAGTATCACATGACAGCCCTTGCACACCAAAAACCATCACAAAGGCAGTGACTCGCCAGAGGACATGGCCATCTAACTTCATTGACGCCACTGAGACAGCATGGTTCCCCGATTCACTTCCTCTGGGGATTTCATTTGTCCTCAACTATCCTCATTCTGCATTTAAAATATAGACAGACAGACATACGTTTTGCTAATAAACGCTAACACAGTGGTAACTGACTCCACTGTTACGTGCTCCGTTTCATAAAAGATTTCCGCTGGCGGAGGCCGCGCGCCGTGCAGGCTGCCTCGTCGACCCCCTGTCATGGGGCACTTTATCGAGGCCAGTAGGGCACGGGGAAGCTGCCACAGTGTGCCAGCCAAAGAATGTGAGACAGGCACCGTCTGGCAAGGGCAGAGCCTGGCGCTGTGTGGATTCCCCTGCACAGCACAGACAGAAAGTAGGCCAAATGGACTCATATTACCTTCGAGCCAGACTACATTATATTTACCAACATACGTTATGTATAGAATGTCAAGTATTTCACAGCCTGTTCTTTTAACATAAGAATCTTTTGTTTTTGAGGAAATAAGTGAAGTACTTGGGAAAATAAGTACAGTAAATAAGCAAGGAATGGTGCTTTTGGTGTGTAGTGCAACAAAGTTGTAGATATTTTCAGACCTGCAGAAGGTTCAGTACTCTGGAAACCTATGAAACAAAGCCAAGCTCCTCTTTAAGATATGATTCAAAACCTAGGTACTAAGTATATGTCATTTCTTATTAGTAGCTTTTATTGGTTATTTTGTGTTTACATATTGTCTTGTGTTCTATTTTATTGGCATTTCTTATTTCATTTGTAGTTATTTTTTCCTCCCTATTATTATGTCCTCCCCATGTCTTAGACTAAGACTTTTACTCAGAGAAACATGCAAGAGTTCCAGTGCCCATGTACACCTGTACATGTGCAAATGACAAATAAAGATCTTAATCTTGAAAACCTATCATTAAACAAACTCAACACTGATTTACTGCTGTTCTGTTCAAACCGATTAGCATTAGAGTTTTAACCCAGCACTTGGCTAAAGCTCTACCTACATACTTTCAACAAATAAGCAAAGCGATGGCACAGGGCTACTTTAATAACATGCATACAATTCCCATCATGCATCACACAGAACATAAGCATAGCAGAGTTAAGCTGCAGACAGTATCCACTGGCAGTACAGAGCCTGTAATAAACAGCGCAATTGTAAAATTACCAAAAACATGATGTAATGCAAGGCTGCTTAAAAAGAACACCCTACTGGCACTGCAAACCTCATCCCCTTTCTTCATGGACAAGGTTACAAACTCACACAGACAACTAAGATCTGCAAGGTCACATAGCTTCAGTAAATCCACAGAACTTCTGGCCAAAAATTTTAAAATAAGGTTTACACAGTGAAAAACCTCCAAGCTTGTAGATGAATCAGATTCTCTAATTCGGAAGGTAGTTTTTGCCTTATTGTGCCTGTTACATGTTACACTGTCCTATACGTACCATTCATTTCAAGGTCAGACCTACCATCAGGGTGAGCTAGACAGGCACCTAGGGGCCATGCATGCTACAGGGTCCACGTCTCCAATACTACTTTACTGCTTCTAATACTATGACTAATAATAATAATCAATCACAGTGGTAGTTAAAGACGGGTTTAGGGAGAGCCCTTGTTATCTGTAATACCCAGGGGTCCAGTCCTGATCGCCTCATGCTTATATGTAAACGTGGTAAATCAAGCCAAACACAGAGACTGCCAGTGATTCATTTTGCTTCTCAGCTCCTGACAAAATGCTCTCTGCATCTTACAAGGGCAGCTCATTTGGGTGGACTTCAGAGTGGGGGTGGAGAGAAGGAGTGAGACAAACCACCAGTACTTGTATCAACAGAGTAAACTTGCTGGAAGCAGGTTCTTTGTTAGCTGTGGTTTTTCTTGCACATTAAAAGCATTGAATTAGGAAAACACATATGTATAATGTCTTAAATGTATAGATATGCTAAAGAAACCACTTTTCTGAGAGCTCCTGCTTTTCACTTCAAAGCATTCACTAATTACAGGAAATTATCCCATTCCACTGAAAAAAAAAATACTTTCCACCTTCTAAAAACTTGACAAAATGAATTAACTACACTTCAGTTTATATCGTCTTATATCCAAGTTGTGTTCTAACTAGCTTTGGTTGTTTATGATCAAAGTCACTGGAAAAAGGTTATTGTGTAAAACCTTTCCAGTAACTGTAACGTTCATCTGGAGTGAGTGGGTGGACACTGACTCACTTTTCCAGTAGCCTGCTAACCTGATATACATTTAAAGCAACTTGTTTGCCCATTACTGATTCAGTTAAACCTCTGACATTTCTTCACGTTTTGGTATTTTTACTATCTGAAGCATCTCTAAACAGGACAGGAAAAAAAAAAAAAACACAAAAAACTAATGCAAGAAAAATAAACCTAACTGTATTTTAAAGGGACACAACACAATTACCAAACATTGAGGGTTTGCAAGATTGAGGTAGAACATTTAGGACGTAAAGCATGTGAGGGTTTATCTTAAAATCAAGACAATTTCCCAAACGGCTTGAGTTCCTACGCTAATGTAAGCACAGAGTAAACAGAATCCATTTGGTCCACGTCACCCACATAACCCTGTGCCTCAGTGCTGCTGTGGGAGACAGATAACCATTAGCCATTCTGCTAATTCAGCTCAATTTGCATTTTCTACTGCCGTTAGCCAGGGAAACACCCAGCTGTGTGGTCCCATGCAAAGATCCTCTCCAATGCAAATCAGTGCTCAATCAGGCCCTTAATTTCAGTTCATTTTCTTCAGGGAGTATAATTAGACTACTGGATTTCATGACACTGGCAGCCTGCTGACGGAGATTAGCGCATCTGAATACCCATGCTTGACAAATTAGCAATGCAGAATGCAGAACTGCTACTCTTGACTACATGTTAGCATTGAGCTCTCCTCTTTACAGAACCCTGCTCCCTCTTCAGAACTAAAATCCAGCTGTCTGAAAGCCAACACACTCCAACAGGGGCACCACTAGAGGTACTACAGGTTTTGAGCCCTATGAATGATTTTCATGTTTTGGTCTCATTTTTGAGGGCCACTGTCAGTGACGGACCCTTTGAAACGTCCTAAGTTTCCACCACTCTGTAGCAACCCTGCACCCCAATGACCAAATCTGCAAGCAAAACCTTATCAATGCATCAGTCATGCCCCCCCTCCACCCCCAACAAAAAAACCATTTAACTGTAAAAACTGGTCCTTATTGTAACATGCAGATTTATATGTAAACAAAGCAGTCATTACACAAACATCTTCCTAAACTCTTAGCAACATAATAAACAGAAGAGAAAACAACAGAGGGACGATATATACAACATTTCATGCTCAATGTTTCCAATTAAGCTTCTAAACTGCTGTAAGGTTAAGTTGACAAATAGCTTTTAAAATTTATGGATGGATGAATGGACTAATATTTCCCATATTTTATCTGCCATTAGTGATTTCCTAATTTGTTGCCGACAACTCATCGTCCCTTAACTACCAGTAAAAAGAAGTGAAGAAAAGATATTTGGGTGGAAGTTAATAAAGATATTAGGATGCAGGCACTATAAAAAAAGCTTTAACAATGGTAATTACACACACACACACACACACACACACACACACACACACACACACACACACACACACACACACACACACACAC
>JABJVR010011290.1:0-44774 GCA_025773905.1 Chitala chitala | reverse complement strand
GAGTAATGAAGTTACTTTCTTCCTTACTGAAGTCAGTGTTCCTGAATGTTTTATTGGCAATGTATGATTTTAAACTGCCTTGCATAATGGGCCAGTCCTTGCATAATGGGCCAGTGTCCTTGCATAATGGGCCACTGTCCTTGCATAATGGGCCAGTCCTTGCATAATGGGCCAGTGTCCTTGCATAATGGGCCAGTGTCCTTGCATAATGGGCCAGTCCTTGCATAATGGGCCACTGTCCTTGCATAATGGGCCAGTCCTTGCATAATGGGCCAGTCCTTGGCAAAACACTAATAAATAAATAATACATTGTATGGGCCCCAAAGTGTGTTGGCTCACAGGGAATATGCCCGATAAATCAGATTACCAGTCCAGCCCTGGTGTGTGTATTAGTATTTTTTCTCCCAGTCCTGACTAATTAACCACCTGCTCATAATTAAAAACAAGCTCACGAACTGATGCACATGTGTCTAACCCACACAGTATGTTGACATTGGAACTTGGTATGTGATTAAAATCATGCTTGATACAGTAAAAATGAAATTATCCATTTCAAATTGTGACCAGCAACAGCCACGCTGGCCTGACTGTGTCAAGATAATAACACTATTGTGCAATAAAAGTTAAATATTATACTACTGCATGTTGACAGGAATGGTGAAATAATTATGTCATTATGTAGTAATTATAATAGATTAAACTCAGCTTCAAGCTCACATAGAATGAACAACCTGAATTATCCAGGAAAAAACATGCTGTGGAAAGAATTGATGAGACTGAACCTTTTTTCTTATTAATGTTATATTTTATGTTTTCTGCACAGCCTATACAGAGCAGTCTAATCAGCCCTACTGGGGTGCTGGGTGGTGGAAGCCATGTTGTTCTGCTCCTTTTTAACAAAAGGTATGAAATGTATCACTGGACTCATTTGGTGCTCCCAACGTTTGTGAATATCGTTATGCCTTTGCCAGAAGTATTCATTAAATGTACACAGCACCAGTTCAAAGTCTGTGCTGTCATCTGTAGACGTGAAAAGAAAGGGTAAATCTCCACTGTCTCATCCTCCATCATAGGAACCGGGCAACTGACCGGCACATGTCTGCAGTCCTTGTCAGGTTAAGTTACAGTCCCGACTGACTGACAAACCATTGTTCCCAACGCAGCCATTCTTTGTCTTGTCAAGCAGAAAGTCCTGTGGTGGGTTACACTTCAACATGCCTTATTCTCACAGAGCAGAAGTTTATGTGTGACACCAGACGTCTGACACCATGTCATGTAAGCAGACGTTTTTCCGTTTGTGATGCAATTATGCTGTAATTCGTACTCTTTCCCCCATGACAGCATAAGCGTAAATATCAAAATACGACAGAATGAACTGAGCAAAATACTGTGAATTATTACAGAAAAGTGTGTTTAATTATGAAAAAAAGCAGAGAATGTTTTTCTTGAAGACAGTAATGCCAAGAAAAATGTAAAATGCTACCCTGGAGTGAAAATAGAATGTTACCATGAAACCCAATCAAAGCCTTGAGCTCAATTCTCTTGAGCAACTGTGGTAAAACCCTGTCATCCATATGTGTTTCCCAGGCATCAGCAGGTCTGTCAAGAGCAACGTGAGTAACAAATCTGTGTGCAAACAACACGGTACAGTTTCAAGTGTATCTTTTGCAGTCTGTGCTGCCAACGGCTCTACCAAATGTCATCCATCTGTTACCCAACCACTTATCCTATAGAGAGTCCAGGGTGGCCTGGAGGTAAAATTCTTCAAGGGGATTTCTGCAGGTTTGTCATTGCAATATGTGCTATGCAATTCACTGCCCTCAAAGGCCCTTCCCAGCTTGGGGCCCCAGACAATAGCCTGCCTTGTCTGTGTTATTGCAGTGCCTCTGCTTGGAGCCTACCCCAGGCAGCCTATGGTGCAAGGCAGGGGATGCCATGGACAGGGCAGACACCCATCACATGGTGCGCACACTCACAAGCAAAGGGTCATTTAAGTGTGCAATTCACCTAACTGTGAATTACTTGTGGGGAGAAAAACAGAAAACCTGAAGAACATGCAAACTCCACACAATGCGGAGAGCTAGATTCAAACCCACCGTGTTCCACTGTTACATTAGTAGCGGACCTTATGTCAGCTCAAAGAATACAACCTTGCCAGCACTGTGTGGAAACAGCAATACCCGCTGACCCTCCCCACCCTTGTTGTGTTCAGGGTTTTTTAAAGTACTGCTCATTTTGATCATCATGGCAGAAAAACAAAGTATGCTTTATTTTGTAATTTAACATCCTGGAACATCATAGAATATTTTTGCAAGTTATTCTACGGGGAGGGATGGCCTAAATTTGCCTCCATTGCCTGGGTTTTCTCATACTAGTGGCACATGAACAACCACGTTAACTTTTAAAAGTGCTTCAATCCTACAACCAATATGATAGTGTTTTACATAGTCCTTAATCCTTACAGTTAAACCAGTGTAGCTCAATATGCATCTTCCTTTTTAGAATAAAGGATTGCATTGATTTCAGTGCTATGTGGTTTGTCGTTAAATTGTTTTATACTTAATTTAAGTTCGTATATCTGTGTTACATACACACTATACGTCTGATGCCTTATATGTGCAGATGCAATTTTACTGCCTTGTTGTCTTGAATGCATTTTAATGGCATCATAATTGGTCCATATATCAAGAACTGCACATAAGTGCACGCATGCACACACACATGCTCACACACACACGCAGCAACAATCATTTGGAGATAGATCTTTATTTACTGCCTTTAGACCATAAAAGTAAATTGAAATATGTAGGGTATGGAGACAGTACATAGTGATGACATTCAGAACAAATGTAAGTAAAAATTTGAATGAAAACCTGATGTATCTCTGAGAAGAAAGTACTACCCTCAAAGCCACTGTGTGCCATGTGTTGAAATTCCTCAGTGAAGCTGAGGAATGGGCAGAATGTATGGAGGAACATAAACATAACAATCAACAGCAGCTGTACTGTCATGGAGTACATATACACGTTACAGCACTATTGATTCTCTGCATTTAACCCATTCTCCAGGGGGCAGCAGTGGGCAGCCACACGCAGCACCTGGGGAGCTAGCACAGGCTGTCTTATGCAAGGACGTACCTGGCAGCTGGGCTGGGAGTCAAACCAGGAGACGCACACATCCCGGTCCTACCTATTCACCCACCTGACCGCTAGATAACTTAAAATGTAGGGTGACGACTGAACGAAAATGTGAAAAAAAAAGTGAAATAAGTTTATATTATTGGAAAAACATGTTGATCTACCATGAGCTGGTAAAGCTATAGGGGAGTTTGTCAGTTTAACCAGTTTTAGTGTGTTAGCAAACAAAACAACTGCAATGTAAGAGATCCAATCCAGTCCAGTTTATTTGTACTAGTAAATGTTTGTTGCACATTTTTTCCCAAAATAAAGCAGTGAGACAGTTTTTTTATGAATATATGGTAAAATGTGGAAAAAAGGAAAATTAAAGGAAAAAATAGACTTTATGGTTGCTGAGATTTCCGACCCATAATTACACACCACTGTTGCAAAATATTACACCGCTGCACCACTAGAAGGCGCTACTGCTCCTTTGGGAAGCTACATTGTCACATTTAGTAGTGCTTTATATCAGTATTATTAATTCTGTGTGATAGATTACAATATTTTTTCTCATTTTGAGTAAAAGTATAATATAAATAACATAAATATACTTGTGCCATGTGGCTCCTTGCCAACAGTTCTGTAATTAGTTCAAAACATTTCAGTATAGACACATTTGTCTTCAAACCACATCTACATTTTCCTGCTTCCTGCTGTTGACCCAAAGTAGCTACACGGTAAATACTTTCCACCCGCCAATAAATCTAACCTTCAGTAGTCGGACATATAAATCATCACACAGTTTAGGTGTCATTCACCCAGACTGGCACCCAGCCAGAAACATTGTGTCAGAAAAACGCAGGAGTTCAGCGTAACATGGCTTAACATTTGTTTTGTTTCAGTAGTTTTCCCTATGCAAGCTTTTCATGTGAGCTCGTGTAGGTCCATTTATGCTCCGGCACAGTTTAGGATCAGTTCAATTTTAGGGCTGCAACACTGTTGTAGACTAGTCAGACCAAGACCTTGTGATCCTCCTCCTTTTGTAAGGCCACGTTTAATCACAGCCAAATATACTGTTTCAACATTAATTCTTCAGTGGAAAGAGCTGTATGTTTGCAATTATATAATCGCAATCAGCTGGCAATTTGAGCTTTTTCCTGGTACGGCAGGTTCCACGGAACTCATATGTTTGTAATGCAGATTACTGCTGTCTACCTTGTGCATTTACGTTGTGGAATTCTGAAATAGTGTTGGAGCACATGAAGTACCGTACATTAATCCACTGATGGTTCAGTGACCGTCTGATGTTATGGCCACATATAGCAAGCTTTAATGTGGCTCGGTTGCAAGCTTGCTTAGAATCTAATGGAAAACTGCCTCTGCATTTCCCCTCAGCTGGTTTGCAAAATTAATTTAATTCTAGTCTCCAGAGTGCTGTAGTCCATTAGACCTGAAAATGAATATATAGTTCATACAGCCTTGGACACAAAAACTAACAATTTCTAATACCTTTTCCTTATCGTTTGTTCTTTGATTTTCGATGTCTTTGCAGTTTACTGATAAACACTACAGTAAGTGTGTAAAATGAGGGTCAGAGTCTGAATCTGTACTGCAAAATATATATATATATATATATATATATATATTTATTTTTATTTTTTTTTTACACCACTATGAGCAAAAACTAAGCTTAAAGGCTGTGGAGAGTGAGCTGTCTGACTGCTGCTGAATGTTCCAGAAAAGTCTTGTGTACAAACCAGGGCAATGTGTCAACGAGTCTTTGTAGCAGGCATGAAAGGTTTCCATGAACATACAAGCCAAAGACTGTCAGGTAATGTTTCAGTTTTATTTTCAAAGAACGGCGTCAGAGTACATCCACTCCTAACTTAATGACTATGTTAGTTACCGACCGTTCGCAAATGTGACGGTAATAAAAATTCATTTTCCAACCAATGTGTGCATTTACGACCAAATTTTGTTAGCATTGGAGAGATCTTTGAAGTAGAATGTACAAATGTTAAAAATTTCCACTTTATGAAGGATAACTCATAAAATAAATTGAGTATGGAAAGCTGAATTAAAGTCATAAGTAGAGTCGTGGTCAGCCCTGGTCTACTGTAATCTTCACTTAGTGACCATGTTGCTTAACGACCTGGTCACTGGAACAGAACCTGGTTGATAAATGAGGAAAGGGTGTATTTTTGATTGTACACAGTTACAGTGTGTAGTATAAAATGTGTATGACCCACAAAAACTATTTAAATACATCATATGAAATGGCAATGTATAGCATACAATGAAAACTGAATCATGGCAGATTTACATATCAAGATAAATAATGACATAATTGGGAGAGCAGGTTTAAAGTCTTGTGTTTTTTCACATCTGCACTCTCAGTCAGGAAAAATACGACTGCTAATTTTTCTCTGCCTGGGTCAATGTGAGCACCATTCAGAGCAAATATTGAAACATTTATTACTTAGAGTATTGTAGAATTTTAAAATACATTATAATTCTATGTTGGGAACACAGCTGCATATTTTACAATGAACAAGTAATGTTATATGGGATACTGCTAAAAGACTAATTTAAATTAATATTCCCAAGGTGACATCTGCCAACATCTACAATTCGCTTGTGGCCTGTCATAACAGTCACCAAAACCTTCAGCTGACTGTTTTTCATTCAGTGATTAGGCAGACTGAAAGTCCATTAATAGCCAACCTTCAGGTGACAGATTGACAGACCGACAGACCGACTCACTGGCTAACTGACTAACTGACTGACTGACTCTTCATTCATCCCTATGGGAAAACTCTGTTCTTACAGTACCAGGACAGTTAGTCAGTAGGAGCAACACAGAGTACATGTGTATAAATGAAAGAGAGGCTGGTGGAATGGTGCAGTTAAAAGAAACAGAAGTAGTGAAGGTGAATAAATTTAAATACTTAGGGTCAACCGTTCAGAGTTATTGGGAGTGTAGTAGAGAAGTGAAGCAGAGAGTACAGGTAGGATGGAGAGGGTGAACAAGAGTGTCAGGAGTATTCTACGAGAGAAGGATAGCTGAAAGAGTGAAAGGGAAGATTTACCAGATGATAGTGAGACCAGCTATGTTGTATGGGCTGGAGACAGTGGCACTGACAAAGAGACATGAGGCAGAGTTGGAGGTAGCAGAGTTGAAGATGCTGAGGTTTTCTTTGGGAGTGACGAGGATTGGACAGGACTAAAAATGAGCATATTAGGGGGACAGCACAGGTAGGATGGGTTGGAGACAAAGTGAGAGAGGCGAGACTTAGATGGTTTCGACACGTGCAGAGGAGGAATACAGAGTATATAGGGGAAAGAATGGTGAGGATGGAGCTGCCAGACAGGAGGAGAAGAGGAAGGCCAAAGAGGAGGTTCATGGACGTAGTGAGGGAGGACATGAGAGAGGTTGGGGAGACCGAGGAAGCTGCAGGGAACAGGTTGGTATGGAGAAGGATGATCCGCTGTGGAGCAGCCAAAAGAGGAAGAAGACAGTAGCAGGACAGTGGTTACAACTAAACATTTAACACAACTGAACACAACAGGAAAGACTATAGTAAGAAATCATAACTGGAATGCAAAAAAAAGAGAAAATATAAAGGAGCATGAATGAAACGTGAGAACATTACAATATATAATGTAGTACAACACATTGTGCTACACTGTGGATTAGCGTAAATCTGGCAGACATCACAGAAGGGTAAGGTGTGTCTGTATATTAACCAGCAGCATGTGAAACGGTTACACATGTACATGTACTGTCACAGTAGGGGGTCCCTCTCCCAACTCAGAGACACATAATCATTGGGCAATGTGATTGCTGTTGGCACAAAAGACTTCCTGTACCGTTTTCCCTAAATAAAGGGGAAAACAAAACGCAAATAGATACAGACAGAGAGTAACACAGAATTAATCTAGAGATGATATATTCATACGTACATGAACAGCTGCCTTGGAGTTTAAACCACCTTCCATTAGCAGTTTTATTTTCCAAAACATTGCATTTAACCCGGAGAATGAACTAGGAACCAATAACAAAAACTTTTCTGAAACAACGAAGGTCAGCCACGTTTGAACCTATCAGGAAGAAGTATACCTGTTGACAATGCAACAGTCCTCTGAATTCTGGGTATTCATGAAAAAAAGAAGTGCTACAGGCACACAAGATAATCTTCAGCAGCACGTTCCAAAACAAGGAGACGATGTGTGACGTCAGCTGTGTTTTCACAGGAGAAACCTGGTGAATAAGGGTCAGTAATCATGATTCTGTAGGTCCAGCTGGCAGTCATTGCTGAAAACAGGAATGTACATATTTGTACAGAGACTCTTTTTTGGGGGGTAGGACAGGGAGATGCGAGAATGTATAAGATGAGGCATTGCGTGTTACTACATGCGCATGCAAGGCTGCGTGCGCCGCTGCGCCTGCAGATTGTCTGCAGCGTGTTTCAAGTTTCGCGTTAAAACCTTTCAAGCTGACCCCTGTTGGTGAGAACACCTGACGCACACGATGTGCGTGACAGAGTTGTTTTTATGCTACAAATAAAAGATTGTTTTACATCCCTCAGAGGCTCAGCAACGGTTGAAGCATTGCCCACAGAAAATGTATTTGTAACTTAAAACTGTTTGTTAAGTTCCAGGAACTGAAGTGCTTTGAGTTTTTTTTTTTCTCTCTCATAAATATTTCATATATTTGTTTTTCATTTTGCCACCAAAATAAATCTTGTATTATTGCAACCTGAATCTTGGACTACATTTTCACTTTTTCCGCTTTGACCCATTGGCAGGTTTTCAGCTCTGACTGAATGTCAAGTAATAAGTTACTATGTGTAACTCACTCATTCAACAGATTGTTTTAAAAATAAATGTTTTCTGGTTTGAGTGCACCAACCTTTTCTTTTTTGCTGTTAAATCACATCTGTAAGTCTCCATCATATTCAGGTCAAGCCATCTGTCAAACACACTGCCAGGTGTCCTTAAACAGACAGATCACATTTAACAATGGGATCATCACAAACATCACCTCACACAGCGCAGGTAGTAAGGAAGAACTTCAGGGACACGTTCTATAGTGCAGGATGTTAGCTTTCCAAACATGTCAAGGAGATCTGCTTGTCTGTATCTACCAGACCTTACATATAGGTTTAAAACCAAGAAAAACATCGTCTTTCCTGCTGACAACTTTAAACTGTTTTTCTGTTCTGTTTGTTAAAAAAGACAGAAAAAAGGGGGACAACATTAGAAATTGTAAAGTGAAATAATTGTATGAAAATGCATCTTTTTGTAAAAACATGGGTAAAACAACATCCTCATCTGATAAGAAATATTGGAGGCTACATTGCTAACATGGATGTTATTCGTTAGCGCAGGGTTTCTCAACCTATTGTAACCGAAGGCCCCCTTGGAAATGTGTCCAGATGACTGGTGTCCATCTATAGAAATAAATGCACTTCTAAAGCATATCCTGCCTGTCTAATTGCAGTGTTCTGGACTGTAAATAAGTGAGCTGTGCTTTAGATTCAGCCTCACTACCTGCCACTGTGAATCTAAATCAGTATTCAGGCTTGTATGTTCTGACCACAGGCTTCGGGAATTTAGCTGGGTTTACATTCAGAAGGCTCACCCTCTTCACGCCTCCTCTTCACAAAACAATCCATTTCTGGCAATCTTTTTTCCCATTGTCCATCGTCTATTTTTTATTTTTATTTTTTTCATGCCAACTATTTGGAATTGTGAATTTCTTTTTTAATAAACAGATGGGCAGTGGTATCATCACTGATATTTTAACTTCTACAACGTGCATTTCTAACATTCATACAGCAATATACAAAAAGAAAAAACATCTAAAACATATTTATCCATAATGATTTTAATCAAAGAAACGTTTCGCACAGCTTTGCTGTTCATTGGAGTTGAAATTGCTTTTATTTCACTTAACAGGTTTGTTGTTTTTAAGGTTAGGCCATTGCGGGTGTTCAGTGTCACAGGTAAATGCATAATCATGGGTACTCACAGGTAGACTGGTCACGCATCCATTTAAGAAAGGTTGGTTGCATTTTTTTAATATAATGAAATTTGATTAGCTTGAGAGTGTGTGCTGCTGGCTAATATTAGTAAGTCTTCAGTCATTCATGTGCAACACAAGTTCAAAAAAATTATTAGATGCTTGTATCATTGTCATCCATCATCTTGGGATTTCTGCCTCTTAATTTTGTATTCCCTAAATTTGAATCATAACATCAAAGCAAATGTTAAGTAAGTAAATCCTTTCAAGAAACAACATGGCTACACTGCTGTAAGCAGCGCAGTTAAAAAAGAAAAGAGGGGACCAATCCAATTAAAAATGTAAACACTATTAGTGTTACTCAAAATAATTGAGTTTTTATGGTGTACACAATTTTTTTCTAATTAACTAAGCATAAATGCATAGCACTTTGTTTGAACAAAATTATTTCATATTTGTCTAAAAGGATTGAAGCCATTTTGCTTTTCGTGTAATTGATGGCAGCTGAATGAAGGCCCATTGTGATTGGTGGTGTCCAGTCATTCAGTAGGCAGCGACCAATCGTTTGAGGAACGCTGCTTTAGGGTGCTGTAGAGCAAAGCAGCTGAAATCCCTCTGTCTAAATATGTCTCACATAAGTGCCCATTTATGTAAGAAAACTGAAATTTAACACTTGCCTCTATTGCTATAAATTCTGTATATGAAAGTATACATATAGTCTAACTATAAGAAATTCAATACCTATCAGCCATTTATGATAACAGTGTGGTGTGTTAATGACCTTTTTTAAATGTTAAAAATAGCAAAATAAAATTATGACTTAAAACATTATTAGGTAACAATAATAAAACTATTTGCACAATATTATGTCGAGCATAAAGACATTTTTCTAATAAAGTTAAAATAACAAACCACCATAGTGATAGATTTGTTGTTGTACTGAATGCTTTCCAAGGCATGTACTGGTAGCCTTCAAAATGGTACTGTAAAGTTTTGCCTAGTAGGCAAGAGAGGCGAGGTCAAATGTGCAAAAGGGAGGCTTTAATATAGGGCAAGACAAGGTAGGAATATAAGTTACAGGGGGAAGCAAGGCCAAAATAGGGAAACAGACAATAGGGAAACAACCAAGGTTTGAGACTATCAATCAGTTTTAAAGAATCACAGTACTACACTCTAGCTCAGCTCAACACACCGAAACAGGGTCTTACATTACAGAAGGAGAAAATGAGACACAGCCAGAGACTAACAATACCAATTAACACAGGGAGATCAAAATATTGAGGTACATTAAATGAGGGGCATGGAGACACCTAGTGGACATAAAGGACATGAGAGGTGCAAGACATAACAGGTACATCACGCTGGCTAAAGGCATCAGTTGTGAAAACACTGTATACATAAATGTGATCAAGTTTTAATATTGAATTAAACATTTGCTGAATTGCAATAACATTTTAAGTGTCATAAAAGTGCATGCTAATTATCATAACAGCATTCCTCAGGCTGAGCTTCAAAAGAAATAAGCAAATAGATTTTTTTTTATTGAATGATACAGGGTAGCAATAAAGTTCTCAGGACACTTGAACTGCAGCGCTCTGGTGCTCCTTTTGGTAATTTCTGATATGATAATGATAAACCATTTTTTAGGCTTTTGAGTCACATGCAGAGTAGCGAACACTAGTTAGCCATCCACAACTAGTTAGCCATCCAGAGAGGGCAGCTCTGGTTAACTGGACACAGATAACATCAGCAGCAAATACAATCATATACTGCCCATTTGGGCACTAGCCTCTTGTAAGACATGTGCAATAATATTGCCGGAAAGAAAATGATTTGAAGGTACAGCACGTTCAACTCAAGGCCAAACAACACAATGCAAAGGCTTCTCAATTTTATTGGCTCAAGCAAGAAGGCCTCTTCTTCTTCAGACCATGATCTGTTTGCTCCAGCAGACTCACGTCAGCAGTTTTGACAGCAGGGAAAAATGAGCAGTCTGCCATCACTGCTTTCTGACCATCTCAGTGAGTTCAGCAGACTGATGTATGGGAAAACAGCCAACAAAAATATTGTACCTCAGTGAGAGGATAAGCAAATGTTCTAACAAGCCAGGAGAACAGCCTTTATGAAAAATTATACACCTGTTGGCTGACCTGCCCATTTACAGCACACAGGCCCCTTCTTTTTCAATATTTAAATCTCACCATAAGACTTTTTTATTTTCTTTGGCTTTTACTATAGAGTGATCTTGTTATTTTAGATACCATGTTTAATTCACCGATTTTAGGTTACTTATTCAATTAGCATTGAGGGTGTACTTTAATTACTGTATTATTGTTTTATAAATGTTTTATTTGGCTGTCATTGTTTTATCTGTTGTGCTGCTGCTTTGTTTTAATGCTAATTTGTTCGTGTTATACCTACCTGTCTGTATAGCACTTTGGACAATAGTGTTGTATTTAAATGCACTTTATAAACAAAATTAACACTGACATCAGCTGTTGGCAGAGAACAGTTAAGCATGTGTAGCTGAACAATAGTATTGCAATAAAAGGGAAGGAGAGCAGCGATAAATAAATTTAACCACAGCAAACTCTGGTGAGTACACTTCCTGCTACGTTTTGCCCTACACAGGACCTACCCAACAGCAAAGAGAAGCAGAGGAAGGATGGTGAAGGCCAAAAGTGCTACTGGACTTGCTAGTGTGAAGAGGCGAGGGAGAGAACCTCAAGTTTAATTACAGAAGGCTTCCCGTGGGATCGTTCAGACGACCGCCAGACCTCAAGTGGCGGCCCAGTCTGGCAGTGGAAATCCGGACTCAACCGGCATCGCCTGGCCCGACGCCGGCCCACATTCTCGCATGCACGCCCCATGTTGTCTGCCGGCTGCCAAACCGCGGGACGTGTATCGGAGAAAGCGGAGAGGACAGTCCAGCGGGCGTGCGGTGTGCGTGGCCTGCGGGTCCATTCATATGAAAATGATAAAGACAGGAGCATGGCGCTAATCCAGGGCCGTGTGTACACTGAATAGCAGTGCGCAATAAAACAGTCGAGAGCCTAGATAGCAAAGCCCTGGATTAATCTCATGAGATTACCTGAATATGTCTGGTCATGTGGATATATCCTCATGTTATGAAAAAACGACTCTTGTGTGAAAGCAATAAGAGAAAAATTTCTTTCCATGGGGAGAGGGACTGAAAAACACTATAATAATGTAGGTTCTGGATATTATTCAATATTCTTTTCTCATCTTTCAGAATGTTTTCTTATTCTAAACCACATTTCTTAATCTAGTTAAGTCAAAAACAGTCCTTGAAAGTAGAACGTGCAAAATAAGTCGGTGCAATTTTGAATGAATTCAAAACACAAACTCAAACAAGTTTTGTCATTTACAAATTTGTAAGCAAATGATGTTGATTTGTAAGCAAATGATAATAATGTTGATTTATACGTGTGTCAGACGATATTGATTTACAAGCAAATAATGTTTTATAATGATACAAACAGTGAAATATCATAGAGTGAGCGTAGTTTAGAAAGTAACACAATGCATTATGGGATTGTTGTTTAAGACTGCTATAAGAAATCATGACTCGTGACATGGAAAAAACTGCAGAGCTGGTTCGAACCAACCAAGCCTGCACTCCTCCCTACTTAGAGACAGAAAATGGGAACTGATGAGATGGATGTGATTCGGTCAGGAGAAGAAGAAACCCCCAAAGAAGAACGTATATGGGCGAGGGGGGTTAGCGTTGGGACGTCGAACCATATTGTTTGGTGCTGATCGCCTTTTTGTGCAAAGATACTAATAAACTCCATTGCTTCATGACACGCTGCCTTTGAACATTATTAAGTGTTTTTCTGAATCAATAATTAATGTGTGTTTTTTCCAGTACACTTATCGTGCAAGATCAATACTTCTGAGCATACACAAGTTCTTCCAAAATAATGAGTGTAAAATTGCTATAGTCTGCTTACTTGGAAACGTTTCAGGTTTTACTATAGCAGATGTTCACAAACTGTGGTCATGCTACTAGTAATCTATACCCCACAAAAAGAGCCTCGGCTACCTACCATGGTGTGTGAGACCAGAGTCACAATATCCTAAACATTTAATGAATTCTGAATAAACAATCTTTATTGACAATATTGCAAAAAAGATACATTTGTACCAGTATACTTATTTAACACATTTTTGGAAATTCAAAGCATATACTGTAGTGTTTTCATAACCTTTTACATTGCAAATGTTATGCAAGTAATTCTGGTGGCGAATGATGCACACTCAACACACAGAATACATTAACAACTGTAGTTTTTTTTTTTTTTTTACATTTCCTCCACTGTCTTGCTGCAAGAAATAATGCGCAGAATTCAAACACATACATCTGACTAATAACGCAAAGATGGTTTATGTAGCCATATCATATAATGAATGCAATGGTTTTGACTCTGGCTTAACAATATAAGGAACTGGCATTGGAGGGGAAACCATGCAAATGCAACTTTTCTCTAATGAAGTTTGAAAAAAGCAGTTCAAGGTGTCCCTTCAAGGTTTCTTTTCTTGTAGCACAAACAGCTTATTTTCTCTGAAGGACTGTGAAGTTTCCACTGGGACGGTACCTGCTATCAGTCTGCCATCAGCTATTTTTTTATAATTAGGTAGGGCATTTCTTAACTTCTGTTTTGGTCACTGACAATTATATTTTCCACTCTTTCCACGGGGCTACACCTCATCCCAAAATAGTGTGATGACATGTTGTCAGACAAGGTAATGGTGACTAGGTTAAAGAGCTTTTCCTAATAGATTTTTCACATAAATTTTAATAAACATTTCAATAGTAAGTGTTTTGAGGCCTGCCATCCATTTTTGGTACTCCAAAGGGCAAAATACCCACACATTATATATACATTTTAAACAATTTTATATTTCTCAATTCACCTAGCCTGTATGTCTTTGGGTGAGGGAGGAATACATGCACAGGGAGAGCATAGAAAGTCCACATATACACACAATTCAATTCATTTTTATATAGCGCCTTTCACAACAGTGTGCCTCAAAGCGCTTTACACAGAAATTGACACACACACACACACACACACACACACACACACACACACACACACACACACACCCACGTTTGAACCCACGACCCTGACTGAGGAAACAGTGCTATCAATCGTGAGACTTCAATCAACTGAAACTATAAAGGCATTTAAAATTGTAAAAATAGCAGAGATACAACTGAGAATATTTGCAATTTCTCCAGTAGACTGTCATTTGAATTCGCCACAATAGCAGCACTAAATACACAGTATATTACTTAACTCTGCGTAAGTCACTAATTACTTGAGGTTGTCAGACTGAACAGTGTTTGGGCTAGTGATAATTAAAGCGAGAAACTAATCCGATGTGCTCTCACCGCCATCCTCCTGGACAGAAGCACGTCAGTCCTGAAAATTACACGACAAACGTTATTATTCTAATACAAAAGTGTCTAAAATGGGTTATGATGTGGTGTACTTCAGATTATGCCAAAAGCCTCCGTTTGTGACATCTCTGCTTATTTAATCAACATTAATGGGAAAGTTTTGCCAAAATGGTAATCCTGAATTTTTGGTCCATTACAGCTGCTTTTAAAACTAGCCAAACCTAACTGTGTTTCCATCGTTTTCAGCTGGCAAGGAAAGGAATTCCTTATTTTAATGGCTTTGCTCAGGTTTGAGACGTACATTACCAGGAGTCATAAAGCAACCAGGATTTGACCGTTTTCACACTTGCATGGAGATTAAACAGCTTGCCCAAAGACCGGGTAATCGGATGACACTATTGCATCAAGATTCTTAGAAAAATATTTTAAAACACTGTCATTCCCTTTTTCTAAAGCTCCGCTAATGAAATAAGCAGCCGGGCCAGTGCATTTCCAAGTGAAAACTGGGGAAAACAGATGCGTAGAAATGCGGACTGCTTTAAAAGTTAAGTAGGTATTGGTTGCACGGCTTTTTGTTAATCGTATCACGTTTCACTTTTATGATCTGTTAAAATATAACTGCAATGTGCTATATCATAAATCCCGTTAGGAATATCACGTTTCCTTTGACTTACTGTTTTCTATCTTCTGTCGAATAGACATGTGTTCGAGTCCCTGTTCTGTGTTCGAGGTCCTTGGTTCCGTTAATCGGTGATAAATTTCGACCATTCTAATACATTTCATGGTGACAGGCTACAATATATTATATGTGTATTGTATTGAGTGTTACTGGACGTTACTGTATAACTACAACGTTATGAGTCTACTCTCTGTTTAATAACGTTATTCTTGTGTGTGACAGCAGTTGGTAATGAAGTTGCCCCGTTTTATGGCAGAATATGTGCTGAAATAGATGTCGGAAAGTTGTTTTTGGTTGTAGGTTTGAAACTGTTTCATAAATAAGGGTGCAATAGCGTATCTCTAATTTTCTATGTGAAAGTACTGCTGCATTGCTTTACTTTCTGCGAGTAAATCTTCCCATTAAACTTTGCATACGTATTCAAATCACAGCTGCAAGAATTATATGCAGGAGCCAGTCAACCTTGGAGCCCCAGAGGATTTTTTTTTCCCCAAACTTTTAGAATTTTTTGTTCCTCTTATCTACTGTCGTCTGGCTTTAATTTTAGATTGTTTTAAGTGAATTGAGAGATTGCTATTGTGAAAGGCACTAGATAAAATTTAAATTTATTGTATTGAAGATTCAAAAACATAAGAAAAACACTGTCAATCTAGGGCAACGTTCCTTACCGTGAACAGTGGACCAAAATGAAGGGCGTGCACCTCCCAGTGTTATAGTTAATTGTGATGCATGTTAATTCAATTCACCTGCTGTCCATAGGCGACAAAGCCCATTCCAAAGCACCACACATACTCTCATGAACTCAGTATGGTTTATCATTAATCTGTTACACAGGGATCTTGACAGAAAGCTACTGACATAATGACCCATAATTGCATAACTCTGTGTGTCAGAAACTGTCAAAAGTTAAAAAATTTAAACTATATTTAATCTTTAGGTTTAGTCTGAATTGAACAGTATTTACTCAAATCAAAATTTATTTGTCACATACATAACCATACACAGTATCCATCCATCCATTCTCCATACTGCTTGTTCAATTCAGGGTCGTGGGAAACCTGGAGCCCATCCCAGGAGGCACAGGGTACAGGGCACCCAGGACGAGACACCCACCCACCACAGCCATACACAGTATGATGCAGTGAAATGCTTATACAACTGTCCATAACCTACAAAAGAATTACACCAAAAATAAAAGTTAGAATTGTTCAAAAATGTGAATGTAAAAATTACAGGAGCACAATTATTCATGGATAACATCTACAAAGTTGTAACGATGTACAGAAGAGGCTATGATCCTGTGGATCCTCGTTGCAGGGTAATGCTCTTTTTCAGAGCCAAACAAAAACCAAGAATCAAGAAGAGTGGTGAGGAGTCAAAAGGCCTGGTGAATCCATCTGAGAGGGACTGAGGCTGTGTGAGACAAAAGGGTGAGCTAAGGGATGCGGCAAAGCTGTTAGCACGAGAGGACCAAGGACGCTTGACACTCGGGAGAGACGCTGCTCGGTACACCGCGTCTCAGAGTAATACTTCACATTTGGGTGGTCCGCGTCATGGTACTTTAACACCTCGGCTACACATGGCTGGCAGACACCAATGACAGGACCTGACAGCAGGAGAAGTAAAACATGTAAAAGTTAAAAACGGAATGTAGTTACTCCCTAGCATTAAATCCATAGTTTTAGTCTCAATTTACTGCATTTATTCCCTAGCTTTGGTCTGAATTTAAACAGTGTTTACACCCTAGCCTAACGTTTTCTCAAGGCACTGAAGCTATCTGCCATAAGATGTTGGGGCCGTTGCTGAATTCTACCACTGAACTACCTAGTCAACTTTTCCACTTATCATTTTTCCGTTCATTTTTAGGTACGGTAACCAGGAATGGAGTCATTGGGAAAATGTTACATAAACAAACAGACTTGAGAAATGTTACATAAACTTATAGACTTGATCTCGCTTGAGGCTCAGTGAGCTAATAGACTCGTCCGGTGTGCTGCCTGGGCAGCGGTGACCTTGGTTCGACACCCACCTGCTCCCTTAGACCATTACAACACTCACTTTAAGTAGCCTGGCAGCTCAATGGGTAGAACCAGGCTGGGATGTGGAAGTCTCCTGGTTCAAATCCCAGCACAGCCAGTTGTATCCTTGCACAAGACACTCAAATGCTAGCTCCCCAGGCGCTGCATGTGACTGGCTACTTACTGCTTCCCCTTAAGGGAATAGCTTAAATGCAGATAAGTAATTTCCCTCAGTGATTAATAAAGCACTATTAAGAAAATTAAACCATTCTAACAGCAACATTGTGAGGGGTAGAATACATGGCAACCAGTGAAGGCACTGATTTCTGGAGTACAATGAGGATGCATGTAAAATTATAACATGAATGGCTTTGGCCATGAGACATAGTGGTAGCTTTTGTGTCACTCATCCTTGACTGCTTTTCCTGTCTGGGATCATGGGTGGCCTTGAGCCTGTCCCAGGCAGCCTCAGCCACAAGGCAGGGGACACCCTGGACAGGGCACGACACACCCCAGTGCAGCTCGGGTGTCGTATTCTTGTTAACGGTTCACTAACATGATCACAATGATGATTGTGATCTTTGGTTAGCATGAGCCGGATCAGAAACGATACCTGAAGTGACTTTAATTTGAAGAAAAAAGCATTTCACTGATGACCCCTGAACTTTTGGACATTTTGCAGGCTTCTTTAGAACTTCAACTGGGTTTTCAGTGAAGTTCTACATAAAGACAAAAAATATCTGACTTGTGTGAAATATTTATATTTTACACTTTCAACTCTGACTTAAATTGGACCTGACATGCATTAAATCATGGCACCTCAGAAGAATAACTACAAAGGAACGTCAAGTTAAAAAAAAAAAAAGTAGAGAACATTTTCAAAAAGAGTAGCGACATGAAAGCTCAAATACATTTGATTTATAGAAATTTATTCACCATGATTCCTGACTAATGGAGGCCTGATTTTGGCAATTAGATAGTCAATTGTACATACAAATTAACCATCATTCGGGTGCACAAAAAAAAAAAAAAAGATCCAAAATAAATATTCTGTAATGCACAAATAGGGTCTTATTCAGATGTCTTTAATGATGACATGAAATAAAACATGTTGGATCAGAAAAATTCACTTCAAAGAGTGGCATTCTTTTTTTCTACAAGTGATTCCAACATAATAAAAAGTTGTTTGTTTCCAGACATCATTTGTCATCGATCATTTTTCACTCAATGTGTATTCAGCAAAATCAAAAACCGCTGCACAACAATGAATGTTCTAGAAACACCAAAAATTAAAATGCACAAATTAAAAAATAAATAAAACAAAGCTATACCAATGGAATGTTACAGCTATGCATGTTTATATAAATTTTAACGTTGACACAATCCGACCAATGAGAAAGTAGAAACATGGCGGTATGTAATACACATCTACTCAGCACCGTGTACAATGGAACAGAACAGCTAACGCTAACTGAACAACAGCCCGTTTAGCCATGCTAACTAAAGGGCAAAAAGCAGTTGGAAATAAACATTTGTGTGCTGAGGAAAAATAATGTGCATATTTGTATATATACATACATACACTTTGCAACCTATTGGATAATTTATGTATACAGTGAAAATGTACATATAAACTGTATATGAAACTATCTGAAAATAGTACAATTATACAAAGGGGGCCAGTTCCACTTGTTCATTTACCTAATTTGCTTTGCGGTGTATTTTCCTTCTTCTTTCCAATGGTGACTGCGGAGTTGCCACCTGTGCCCACCTGTCAGGTCAGGAGAAGGCAGCAGACAGCACGGCTCCTTGCCTCACCTCCAAATCAGCAGCAGGGTGAGATGCTGCAGGGACGGACGGAGCGCGAGGTCACTAGGAAAGAGGAGTGCGGAGGACGCGGCTGAAGGTAAGGTGATGTCTGGCAAAGCGATTCGCCCCGGACTACAGGTGGGCCTGCGCAGTCGACAGGTGAGTGCTGTGCTGTTTCTGCGCCTGGGCCCGGAGCCTCTGCTTCTGTGACTTCCTGCTTGGCTCCTTCCCTGCCGATGAACCTTCAGGTTTTCTGGATTGCTGCCTTCCTGATCCTCCTGGTGGCAGGTGGGAAGGGACTTAAATATAATCACATGGGTGCCTCTTTTTAAACCCTGACAGGAACATGCAGTCTCACCTGCTTAATACTGCATGCATATAAAGCTGTTTTTAAAATCTCACAAGTTGTTAAAGGAATTTGTTACTACTTAAAACTAATTACTGATTTATAATTGTTTTTTGGTTTCAGGCATTTTAACATCTATCATCGATTTATATTTTGTAAATTAAAAACGTTCCCCCTAACAGGCTAATTAAAACGTAATTTATACATATTTACATTATGTATTTATAAAGTTTCCTCATTAAATCAGCTTTGACTGTGCATGTATATTAGTTGACAGTCTAATCCAGAGCACATAGTCAGAATTTTAGTTTCACCTTTTTCCACTTAACAAAACTAATACTGCTGACTACAGATGCACACGCACATACACACACACACGCACACGCTTGCACATGCATATGTGCTATTTTGCCTCCATTTATCACATTTATACTTCCTTTGAAGCTTCACAGAACATTTGTAGAAGATGCAGAAGACACAGACAAGCCGTTTTTTCCAAGTCTCCGGCCCAGGTTAATTAAGGCCAGATACCGACAGACACGTAGGTGGAGAACAGGTCCAGTCCCACCGCGGAGATGAATAAGTGTACCAAACAAAAAGGTGACTGATAAGATTACTCAAGTTCTGTAGCTGCTTTAATTAACATTTTAAGAGTTATTTTTGGCAAAGGAAAAGCAAAAATAACATGCTGTTTCCACCATATTTGTTATATCATTATTGGTTGAACGAAAAAGTGGTTGAAAACATTGAAATACTTAATGGTGTGTTTCAAACCCAGGGTCAGTGGGCTGCCGCTGCAACTTACGTGTTGTTTCACACATGGAATTGATGAAAAGCTGCATAAAATGTGGTTGGATCATTCTGGAAACCAGAAGTGCCACGTTCAATTACATTATTCGCGACTCAGTGTAGCATTTCAATGGTGTAAGGCAACATTTCGCAGATATAAGGGAAAACAGCCTGGAGTTATTTTAAAGTTCCTTGCAAATACTGTTATGCGCATTTCTTGTTACATAGCTTTCATTCTGCACCATGCTGTGCAGTCTTTTCTCCAAACACCAGCCACCGCAGGTAATGGATGCTTGTACATATTTAAAGGAAACACGTACATAAACTCCTTAGCATGCAATTCTTTCCATTGAATATCTTTTTCCTTGTTTTCCGTTTTGGTCATATCAGCCATTCGCAAAATGTTTAGTACAAGCTATGCAGGAGGTTTGGACTGAATTACTGACATTTCTTCTTAAGTAGATAACATTAAAACTTGTCCAACAACAGTCCTTTGATTCAGCTCTGTTAAGAACTAGGCATTAAATGGCTACTTTTAACTTAACTAACAGGCCCATGGGGGGGAGGTTCTCACGTTAAAGGCAAACATGCCTTCTGTTTACCATTACTGAGAAATATGGGACTTACAACACAAAGACAGACTATTCATATCTTAGAGTGAGCTAATTGGAGTCGCTGTTTATCCACAAAGTTAATAGGGGGCATTAATAGGGGACAGTACTTTAAAAAATAAACTAAGCAGTGAAGCGTAATTAAGAAACATGGCAAAAAAGTTAAAACTCACACCTTTTCCTTCTGTGTGGTGCGGTAAAGAGTTTTGGAATATATACACCAGATCAAAGCCTTCTTTTTGTGGTTCAGTACCAGTTCCTCAGCATTATTTAGTGAGTGTAGCAGTAAACGTTTTTAGGTTTTTGTTATACTTAATTAACAAATTTATATTAACCAAACATTAATTTCTGGCCATTGGAATGAAGTACGTAGGTATGGTCTTCTTGTGACTTACAGTAAAGTAGTAGAATTTAGTAGAAGTAAATTTGTTCCTGAAAAACGCTCATATGGCAAACTCAAATTTCAAAAACATTCCTATTAGTTACAGTGAGGAAAAATGGTGTTGTTGAACCCCAAGTCAAAGACTGCTAAATGTATTCCAAATCCCATTATAATTGACAATTATTTCCATTTTTAACATTAGCAAGTTTAACAGTACCTCAAAGGCTATCTCCCTTAATTGCCTACTCTGTTATAAAGGTGGTCACCTGTTTTCATGACCAAACACTTTACGCTACACTCACACACATACCTGTATTATGATCCTCAAATGTCCACATTGTCTGGCCTTTAATGCCACCCCCTCCAAAAAGGAGTGTATACTGGTACCTTGAGATGTGATCACACACCAACTTTATGTATCATTAAATTGTGAGAAGTCAACACTGTTTATCCAAGACACACAACATGCATCTCAGTGACAACTGACTGTAGCTCATCTGAATGGGCATACAAGAATTTCACAGCTAGGTGGCATCCTATACCATCTGCTCATTGTCATGGTGCCCTGTAAGATTTCACGCTTTTGTCACAGCTGTTTATAATGAAGTCAAAACACTGCATACTTTCCACCTGAGCGTCAAGCACACTGTATGCATGAAAAATTAATGCAACTCATTCTTTTTAATTCAACCTGTGAATTATCCACATATTAGACATGATAACGTCACATGGCCTAAAGCAGATTTTATGTTCATCAGTAGGAGCATAACCTTAAACACACACACACACAATGACACACACAGAGCAATGACACACACATGTAGCATTGACACTCACACACACACACAGGATCTGAGGCTTGTCAGGCTGAGCATTGTTATATACACCTGATGGTGGCATTACTGGCAAAGATACCAGGAAAAGGGATGATGTCAGAAACCAGGTTAGTGTCCATTATAGCCTCAAGTTTGGCTAGATTTCTAAATCCTGTCTCACAAGGCCAGTACGGCAGCCTGCCTGTCATCACTGCAGCTATTCACATCAAACACACATGTACCGGTCAATGAGAAATGATCTTAGCTAATGGCCAACAGGCAACTCAGGCTAAATGGTCTTGTCTAATGTATAACTTCTGCTTTTACTCAGAATCATGAAGCAATACAATAACAGTTTAAGCCCCCTTGTGTGTACTGAGCTTTATGAGATCGTTTCAACTAGCTGATGAAAACCTGTGTGTGATGGCATTTAGCCTAACAACATCACTCATATGAAGATGGCTTTTCTCTCACCACAAGGTTTATTGTCAGAGAAGGCTGCTTAGATAGTATAAAGTACTAGTGTTAGAATTGGGGGGGGGGCTCATTATTTCCTCATGTTCAGCACTGACAAGCTTCTTTAAGATGAAATACTTTGCTCTCGGTTACTGCTTTTGAAGTTCAATTTTCAGTTGAAAAGAAAAAACTTAACCCAGAGTTGTGCTTCTATATAGACAAAGTAAGTGTTAAGACTTCAAGTTATTGTATTACATATGAACACACACACACACACACGCACACACACACACACACACACACACACACACACACACAGAAAATGAATAAATTAGACAGAGACAAATATTTTAGCAGATACTAAAGAACTAATTAATCAGACATTTAAATTAGGCCTGTTTTATTGCATAAATTCAGGGGTCTAAATATCCATTTTACTGCAATGCTATAAAGCTGGTGTGACTGCAGTGCGGGGGACTTTACGCTCCCACAGAGACCTGTACGGTTTATGAGAAACTGCGTAGCGCCTGGGAACGTGTGAACACTGCCCTGTCACTATACCTGTCTGGATTTATAAAATACAGCCATTTCTATATTTTATTTCAACTTAAATTAATCTGTTAATGTACAATTAAAGCAACTCGCTGATGTTATCAAGGCTAAATAAAAGTATAATTATACTATTACCATCTACGTAGACTCCCTAATTTTCCTGTCTAGAAATCTCTTAAAATGGCAAGCACCTATTTAAAGGCTAAATTACGCACAGTATAAATATTTGTTACGAGACTTTAATTACCAATGTTACTTACATATGTTTGGTGTAATTTATTTGGTGACTTTAATATATAACATAAATATATGCTAACTGGTCATGTCACCCATTTTCCTGTGTTCAGCTACACGTGTAGTATGATCTGAATGACCTGGTTTGCCATGAAATTAATGAGACCCAGGGAGGCAATTAAATGATCAAAGAGGTCCTTAAATGTCACTTATGGCTCCGGTCCACTGAAGGCAGCATAATGATACGTAGTTATCTTCATGTCTTAAAGTTGGCTTATCTTAATGCTGCTCCCTTGATTCAGTCAAGGACACGTTCTTCACAGAGAGCACGCAATGGATTTCAGCTGCACTGCTGTCAAATCGGTGCCTTACAACAAAACCAAATTCTGCCCGGTATCTGGTCCCATTTACTAAACTAGCACTGAAGTATACGGCAGTTATTCATTTTCAATGGTTCATTTTATCATTTCATTTTATTGCAGGCACTGAAAAGCATTTATATGTGGCCAGTGTGGAAAGCAGAACTTAATTACATCCCATTCCCAAGGGGCAAAAACAATCTATAAAAATATAATTAAATTTGGAAATCGCATATTAACTGTCCACAATCCTTGTGGCCTCACCGATCCAGAAAGTGTATGTACTACTTTTTTTTTTTTATTTGTTTGTTTTTTGTTTTTTTCTTTTTTTTTTTTTTGCAAGAGTGCAGAGCTATCTCTGCTCAAAAAAAAAATCTAAGGGTATTTTAAGGAATTATTGAATGCAAAACACAAACATAACTGGCAACGATCTGGTACTTCATGCAGTAGGTGGACTGCCACACTATTTACTTTCAATTTTCAGTGCAGCTGCGTTTCCTGAGGATATGAAGGCCAACGTCTATATATTTCTCTATATATGGATACACTCTGCTAGAACATCTTCTCCATGGGGAAATTGGGAAGCGATCACTGGTCGCCACTGTTATACCTCACAGGAGAAAAAAAAAGTCATCAGCACGCAGTGGAGACAGAATAATTTCTGTATAACAGTCCTCATCGCAGACGTCTGCTTAAACAATTAGAGCATAGTATTACATATAGATCTTTTATATAGAGAAGTAAAAACACTAAGACACACAGGGAAAGAAAACAACCTCAGGAGTCAAGTCACTCTTAAACTTTCATAAAGGAGGACTGGTATGAATTTCCCAGAAACCCTGAGAGTGATGTTATGCACAGTTTTTCAGGCCACGCACTGCCACAGACAGACCGAGCCAAGGACGCACCTTCTAGAGGGGACATACTCCGCATCCCACACAGGTAATGAAACTCTCGTTTTACATACTTAATGACCGAGACGAAGGTTCAAAATGGGTTAGCGAGGTCATATTTAGAAGAGTTTATACTTGTAGTCAAAATCAGCCTTTGGCAGGTTGATTGTAACAGATTCACTACTGACTCGATGGTTCCTTTAATTACTCTACCAACTTTGTCTTGTTTATATAAAAAGTAGTACAGCCCACATCTGTGGCAAAATCAGGAAGGCAAAAGCTGAGTCTTCTGTATGTAAATATTACTGATCGCTTCTTTTAGACATTGTACTTGGTGACAGCTGTAGTCTTGAAGAAATTACACTATATCTGGACCGCATTTCTTTACGCAACATCTGTCAGACACAGTCCGACTGCCTGACAGGAGGTCCGTCAGTATTCAGATGTCATCGGCTCCAGATGCTAAAATTAAAGCATTTGTCATGTTACAGAACATAAAATGGCACTCAGTCTCCGACACAAGAAGGGGAATCCGCCTGCCACAAATTTGGCGGATATCCCCTTACGCTCTGGAAGAAGAACAGAGCAGAACAGAAGATGGATGAAGAAGTGAGACAGCGGTATGGTTTGAATTATCCCTTCAACAAATGGCTGTATGTGATTTCAGACAGTGGTGAAGACATGCGGTTAAGAAGCTTGTCACTGTGACCGGAAGGTCCCCAAATACAAACAAACACACAATAAGGTTTTTAACAAACCCGCGTACGGCATGGCCATTCCACGGTTTTGGAATAAGTGCCATTCTCCACCTTCCTTCAGAAAATATGGTTTATGCTTTAGTCGCCTAGACTGATGCGCAGACATCGAAAGCTCTGCACTTTTTTACGCTTCGTGTCTGCGGTTTGGGGACAGACTGTGGCTGAGGGTTAGTGACACGACTGACGTTGCTGTTTGGAAGCACCGTTTCCAAATGCCTCATCAGCCATTTCCTGGAAATGGGAATTGTGCAGTATTTAATTAAAATACCAACTCAGATGATCAGATGTGTCACGAGTCACTTCACTCTGCAGGAAACATGACAAGTCTGTGCAGAGTAGCCGTTAGTTATGATTGTCTACTCTGGGGAAGAACAAAAACTGCTTCTGGCATACAAAACTGGCAAGAACGTCCATCTCACTGAGGCTTTTCAACAAGGCTGTCTCTCCAACACGGGCGTACATACACTCAAGTACTTCATGCTGCAAACTCAAGAGGACAATCCACCAGTATAAAATTTGCAACAAAAATGCAGATCTAACTCATCATCATTCCCATCAAAGAGTTCCAAAGGGACAAACTGTATGTTTTCCTTAGTGCCCACAGAGAAAATCAAAGTTCTATGTTCAGCGTGACTATTTAAGCATGAATTTCCTCATAATGCCTCTGTTGAAGTCATGTATAGATTCATGCCATGCTATGAGTGATGCCAATCAAACAGGCACTGTATAAATCCAAAACTGTGTTGCAGAAGTGAGAGCCTGTTATCAGGTAATTATTTTTTTTCGGGGGGGGGTAACTATTCAATCCACAATTTACATTTAAATATTTATATTACATTTAAATATTTATATTTACAATAAAATGACTGTACTCTTCAAGACAAAATATTTTAATATAGGAGTGGCCAGAGGGATTGGGGATTGCTGTATCTTGTATTGATATTAAACACTATAAACTATAAAAACATGGTGACCACAGGTCTCATAGTGATGAGGGACCATGCCTAGACAGGTTTGTGTTGGTTGTTCTAAGCCACAGACCTCGGAAGACCAGACCAGACCAGACCAGACCAGACCAAACCAAGCCAAGCCAAGCCAAGCCAAGCCAAGATAAACCAGTGGCACCACAATCAGAACCAGTGGTACTGGGGATGAGGCAAAGGTAGGAGTGGACTGCAGTGACACAGCATTAGACAGCAGGAACTGAATCTCCATTAAACTGTAATGTCTATTGCATGGTTAGCAGAAATGGCTTCCCTAGACTAAAATGTTGCGAATTGCTCGACTGGCCTCTATTCACAGGGAGGCCCTCACTGTAGCAAAGATGCAGAAAAGCCCATAATCAATCATTGGTTGCTGTATGAACGGGTCAGACCTCAGGAAGAGGCAGTGCAGTGTTGCGGTCCACTTTATGGAGCCTGAAAAAAATGAGCCTTTCCTGCTTTCAGTTACTTACTGGTTACATGAACCCATTCATCACAGAGAGGTCACTTAAGTTAGCCTTCTCCTCTACAAGTCTTTACACTACCACCCTTTCTAAGCCTCATGCTGCATGTGCACGGCGTTAGAGTACTGTATTTTCAGCAGCTCGCCTGCGTACTCTGCACTCGGAAATTTCACACAATTTCTACTGTACTTGGATGTACAAACTAGCATTTCGCCTTCAGCAAAAGCATCTGGCAAATAAACATCACCGTAAATGGCTTTCCTTATTTGTACCTTATGGCACAAACGGATTTATGGACTGGGATTTTTGGCTTCTCCCCGTCGCTCTGGCGTGATGTTCTTATCCCGAGCAGTGACGGAGTGAGAGCTGCCCTTGTCCAAACCCCTAAACTCTAACGATACACGCACGAGTAGATAGATTTCACTGGACTGCACTGTGGAAAAGCGAAGGTCAATGGAAGAGCCCCACTCTCTTTACCTCACTTGGGGCGGGGGTTTACTGATGCCTTATTTCTTCAGTCGGGGCACGTTCAAGCTGTGTTCAGGCTTCAGTCAGGACTCCCTGTGGAACAGGGATCCTCCATAGCATTGCATTAGCTGCCATATCTCTGGGAAAAGATGCTGCATTTCAATGCCATACTTCATGCACTATACAGCACTGGTAGTAACTCCAGCTGGAGGGTTATAGGCCCTCGGTTCGGTTACCAAAGAAAACATCTGATCTTACTCTTAAGATCCTTTAACTTTGTAAAACAAAATCACCACAATCAATGAGAAATAACAAAATGTGTGATGAAAACATCAGCTAGACTAGACAAATACACTCTGGCCTATAATATAATGGCTTAAATAATAATGGCTTATTTTGCTCACACAAGATCTGAAGTGTAACTTGCCAATATTTCATGTGTATTTTACCAAGGAATCTTTTAATGAAATAGTAAGAAATTAAGCTTAGATATGAAGAATTTTGAATAACAAAGTACTAGTTAAACATTTTCAACAACTGGACTGTGAATTTTAGAGGAGTTTTATATCTCAGGGGCTCCAAACTGTGAGGTCGATGAAGGTGGTAAACATTCTGAGAAGCGGACACCATTACAGGAGAGGCGATCCGAGATGTAACTCGATTCTGTCACACAATCTACTAAAACAATCATTAATCATGTATGGTACAACCGTCATGCTGACATGGCACCGCTGAAAACCCTCACACAAGTACACACGTGAAACATGCCACAGGTTCAAACACAAACAAGGTTTAAATACCCAGAATGCACCATGTTCACAAATTTAAATCATGGCTGTTAAACAGAAAATATTCAAACACACATTTTAACAAGTCAAAATTTTTAAATGCTATTATAACAATCCTTTATTTTAAACCTCCTAAGTAAATTCCCAGATATAATACATTGGAGAAGGAAAAACTAAGTGAGTGCAGTCCAATATCTATTGATGAATGTGAATGAATGTGATTTAGAGCAACTTTTCTAATGATATGCAAGTGTGTAAGAGCCTTTGTGATTATTTCACCACTAAGGGTCAGCCTGGGGGGGTCGGTGTTCCTGGCCTCACCTTTCTTGCAGTGCCGCCTGGGCATTCTGCACCTCCGCGACTCAGCGATGGTTGGGCAGGGAGTGGAGTCACTGGCCGGCGCCTTGGTGATGTGCCGCGTGCGTGTCTCCAGGCCCCATTTGAATCCACAGGTCTTGTTGCGGCGAGAGCACGAGCCCCAGCTGCTCCAGGGACCCACGTCACAGCCGTCTGAGCCACAGCCCGACGATCGACATGTCACAGAGCATCATGGGTAAAAACAAACCCTCCGCTGTCCTACTCCATCTAAGCATTCGTATGAAAATGCTCACACTTTCTGCATGGATCAGTTGATTAATTACTAAAATAATTATGCAACCATAACACATTTATTTTCATTAATTTGGTTTTCCAAACTCAGATATGAAAAGAATAAACTGAAAAGAATTTTTTTTTCTTCATTTTACTACACTTTGTCTAACACCAATTTGCATAAATCTAGACTGCGTTTAGCCTACACTGATAGGAAGTTTACAGCACATTCTACTACCCACAATGAACTTTCATGTTCTGATCTAATAAGGTACCCAAATACCTGTATACTTGTGTTGTTTGACACTACAATGAAAGGAGTACAGTTTCTGGGGTTCATCATATCTTACTCCTCCTTTTTCCTCTTTTCAACATTTTGATCATATTTTCTCTCAGTTCCCTTTACTGAAGATTAAAAGATGTAGCTCCATCCTCGTATTACAATCCTGTTCTGCACACAGATAGGCCATCTTTCCCATTGCTCTTTATTGAGCATACTCTAGTGCCAGTGTCCTCTTTGAAGTCATGTAACCAGAGCTGTGCATTGTGTTCTGGGTAAAGTCACACTAGGCCACTGTATGCATCTAGAAAGGCAGCTCATCTCCAATGACAAACTTCTAGTTTCACCAGCTACCCTCATAACAGTACTGTAATAAAGGAACCTACAGAATGAACGTTTCGTATGTTTACCATCTGGCTTCACAAATGAGACAACCTGCATTGATCCTTGTGGAGTTTAATTTTCCTACTATATCCCGACTCAATATCATCAGTTTTTCTTTACTCAAACCCAGTGCAGGACCTGAAGTTTAACCTACACTGGTTGAAATATCATGTACAGATATTCAGAAAAATTATGGTCCCAGCACAGAGCTTTGTGGGATGACACTGATTTACATTCGCTATGCTGGGTATTTCACCCTTTAAAATGATGCACTGTTTCCTGTTTGAAAAACCAGTTATATATCTAGGGTTGGACAGCACTTTGGACTGCTGCTGTCTACACTTTAATCACTCAATTCCAATATGAATACACAAAAATCCTTTTCAGAAAGAAATGTAAATAAGCTTTCTCACTGACAGCTGCCTTTAATGTCTGCTCAAAAAATTCCAGCAAGTGAACCAGGCAAGCTCTCCCATTCTTAAATCCATGCAATCCTTTAAAATATTACTGGTCATCATGCAGCACACTACTTTCGACAGAATTACAGCTCCCATAACTTCACCTGCAATAGCAGCAAGTCTCGAAGTTGGCAGGCCGTGTCTTATTCCTTTAAATAGGCTGGCAACATGTCGGCTATTTTCTAGTCTATGAAAATTTGTTCCTGGCTCTAATGACTCCTCCAACACATCGGCCAGACATTTGTAAGTGTTGCAGAGCGACGGGGCTTTCACAGCAACGCTGACTAGCGGAGCAGGTTTTCGTCGGCGTGGCTCCCTTACCCGCACACTCCATGCTGTTGTCCAGAGGAACCAGGCCCTCTGGGCACTCCTGGAGGCACCGGCCTCTGTGCAAGTAAAATCCAGGCCTGCACTGGGTGCAGAAGTCTCTGCTGAAGCAGAAGTCACAGTTCTCCAGTCGACACCCTGTCAAAGAGGAGATGTTCAGGACATGCTCTGGGTTTGGATTCTCCATAGATCTTTCTGTCTATTTTGAATCCACGAATTTAGGGACAATTTGTATTCTCATAAAATTCTTAGAACTGAGCAACATTTGTGGAAAGAAAAAGATCACATTTAAATGGAAATTCATATGAAATCATTATAATATTTGACATGCAAGGAAAGGTTTAGCCTTAAATAAGAAGCTTAACTTAGTCGTCAGGGATTAAAGAACAACAAAAAAATTAATAATGCCAAGGCAACAGCTGTAATGTCTGCACGATATGATCTCATTAATAATATGTTAACACTATCCATCTGAGTTACAGTACATAGAACTGGGGAAAAAAAAACTTGCTTAAACAAAACCACTTAATTTCACTTTAAGGCATGCAAAACAAGTCATTCCTCTGCAACTTCTACTGCATTATGTAGCAATACATTATTCATCTGCAAAGTCTCACCAGGGCATCTTTGGGAGATAAACAGAAATTTATGCAATTCAAAATCCAGTAAATATAAAGGAATGTAACTCTATCTGATGTTAACTGTAGTTGCCAACATAAAACTATCCAAGGAAGAATTTAAGGATATTCAGATACAGACAATCCAGAGTCAGTAGCCTTTATTGTCTTTGTAAATGTCTTCATTTTATCTGCTCTGCTTGTTCTCTGCATTTAGTGGCACTGTTGGAGGTCTGCACAACGAAACCATGAGAGCTGCGTGGTTCCCGTGCGCCTCCTCTGGGACACCAAAACACCTGGCACATCATATCATAGAGTGGTACACCATGCTGCCAGAAAGCTTGCCACCAGCACCTGCGCCATCACTGTTTCTATGGCAACCCACCTACAAGTTCAGGTGAGCTCTGGGACATGCACAGGATCCTCTTTTTCTAAAAGCAGGTATTTCACAGAGTTGCTTCCAGAGGATTGTGGGAATGGTGAACCCAAGCACTGTCAGCAGTCACACCTCCCACACCTTTCATCCCTTGGTTGGATGAAAGGACATTTGATGTTACCTAATTGGTTCCAGAGCTCTGCCAGGCCACCTTTGTTGAGGGCCCAAGCTGAGGCCTACAACATCTTGGGCACAAGCGTACACATGCCCATACGGCCAGCACTTCACAGAGCTCAGCAGCTGCTGCCCCAGCTGTGCACAGCAGCCCACCGGCTGCCTTACCCCATTTCCCACCAGCTGTATCAGTAGCTCTTTGGATGTCGGACCGAGTGCTGACTGACAAGGCTTCGTAAACCAGCCCAGCGCAGGGCTCAGTGTCACATCTCGTCCTGCATTACTGTGCAACTCAGTGCTAACAGGCTCAAACAGACAGGCAGAGGAGGGTCTGCACATGAGCTACACAAACATGTGGGATTCACTGATGCGCCAAACTACAGAAAGAAAACCATACTGCGCCCCAGGTACTGGACCTTCACGCTGACTTTTTCCTTTTGGGTGAACTAACTGAGCCTCAACCATTAATAATCTGTTATCCTGGATACTTCTGTCTGCTTCTAGCTCAAAAGGGCTTCTGAAGAGTTACCTTAGATGAAAGCGCACGCTTTACTGACAATATGTTCAACAGTGCTGGCTTACAAAAAACAACGACCTTATTAAAAGCCATTAAAACATGTTTGACAGCAAAATAAATCCTACATGCAAGCACGTCTTCAATGGCGCGAATACACATGCAGACTCAAAAAGACGTAATTTATATTCTTCAGCACATTTTAGAGTGTAAACCTTAAAAAAGAAGCAAAGAATAGTTTTATAAATTAATTGAAGATTTTTTAATCTAATTTTATCATGCTTGCTCATCTGTAGTAATTAAACCTAATTAATGAAAAGCAATATTTAATTAACAAATCCAATTACAATTATAATAAATCACATTGGAAGGGTTTTTAAATCAGTACATTTCTAAATTTGCTAGTTTTTCTGCTTTGCTTAACATGCCATTATTAAACAATTGCACAAGCATGCCCCACTGGGTTTTACACCTCAGTTAATTGATAAATTAAAAACAGGAATTTTAATGGCTTTTACAGTCCATAAACACACCTCTGGCTTCCGTTAAGCGTCTGAGAATAAAACAAAAAAAGACTCGTGGTCTTAACTGTGGAAGGCAGCACCTGCACGAACATCAAAAGTCCGGTTCTACTGGGTTGCTGGGGGTGGGCCTATATTCCCACAGTTCGTATTTAAGATTAGCGCCCCCACCAAAGTAACATCAAAGATCGCGTTATGCTCTTTGACCACTGTAAAACAGTTAAGGATGCTTATAAGGAAATACAGCAGGAATGAAACCACGAGAACAGGGAGTGCGATTTTAATTCTTCTCTGCACAGCGTTTTTGTCACAATTTATTTGGAAATGAATAAGTCTTTATTAGCATGTCTTCCACAAGGCCGTGTTTGTCAACATGCACCCACAGACCCAGCAGAATTCTGCCCTACAACTCGAAGATAAAGAATGCTGCTGGAGCAGCTCCAGGCCCAAACCTAATTACATTTCCTCATTTAAACTAAGGTTTGTGAGCGTCCATGTATTACACAAATGGCAATGATTTACTTTCAGCTGTGCCGAACTGAGCACATAATATTTCTGGAAAAGCAAAAAATATCAAAATCATATGAATAACAGGATCCTGGAGCTGAAAGACACAACTAAAGTGTAGTTACATGAAAATGCAGAACTAGCTGAAATTTTAGGCTGCGGAACGTAGCGTCTTGTTCCGAAATCAATCTGGTTTAAAAGTAAACAACAAGCAGGGCAGAACAACAGCTAAACATAAACCAAACATTCAGCCGTGAAAATGCACCGATCGGCGGTATAAGGTCTACACATCCGCTTTACACACTTACAACCCGTGGGCATGTTGTACACTGTAAGGCCTGCGCAGTAAGTGGACCTGAATGAATTCTTAAGCCACATTAGGGCAGCACTTTTGCTGGGCCCTAGGGTGCCTCTGGAATCCATTTCAGCAGTGCTTACCACAATGTCCACTGCTGCCAAGAAACAGGCCTCGTTTTCACTGGTTCCTGTTGCAAAAAACAACCTGTACGCAATACCATAAAGGGCATCATTTCATGCCACATTTCATGTTAAAAATAAGGAAGAGGGCATGTGTTTGACAAATTGGAGTTAGTGGGGTTTTTTAAGTCATTATACCTTTTTTGATTCCTCTTTGGGTTCAAAACGGAAACATTACACCGAGGGCAGGACGGAGCGTATCTTGAGGTTTTATCTGCTTCACGTTACAGAAGCACACAATGCAGAGTACGCCGATTAACTCCTGACACGGCCTTTCTAAAACTCAGTCTGTGATGAAGCGCAGATAACATAATGCATACCCGAACAATGCCAGCATTGTTTTGACGCAAAAGTCAACCGGGTGTTTAATTTGCCTCAGCTGTAGAGATGGCAAACTCTCAGCGCATCGCGTGCGATCACCAGTAACGTAAACTTTGCATTAATCAGCATTTCCTGCACATACACCAGCTAAATCTGATTCGGTACAACGGATGTTACCTGTCGGCCCCGAGTTAAAGTGGACCCTTCCCAGCGGCCGCTGTCAGCTTGCAGGGTAGGAGGTACGCGGGTTGGACAGTAGACAGAACTTACTTGAACAGACGCTGAACTCCGGTCCACGCAGGCCGTAGAATCCTGGGGGGCATGCGTGCAGGCACTCGCCGTACTGCCGCATGCCCTCCCGTCGCAAAAATAGGAAGAGCTTGGGCTGACATGTCAGGCAGCCGTTGTCCTTGGAGCACACGGCACAGCCTCTGCAGATCGGGTATGTGGCACTGCTTGCTGCAAGAAAACACCACGGCTTGTTAGTCTGTGCTTTTATGATTAGGGTTACAAGATACATGCATACCCAAAGGAGGACACCGAAGATCACAAAGGAGGACAAAGCCTTACAAAGGAGGACAAAGAAAAGAAGGCGTCTCACTCCTGAAAACTCACAAAGAACAGTGTGTTCCAAAGACAATTTCAAAAACTACAAGTACCGTAACAAAACGAGTCATTAAATCAAAAGCTACAGTGAAACTGTGCAGTATTATATTTCTCAGAAGACGCGACTTTATGCTGCAGCTCATCATTTCCAGCAACATACCGCACATGGCCGTGCGTGTGGCCATGTTAATTTATTAAAACAGGGTCATACTAAATAACACATTGAACACGGATCATGCGGTTGAGAGACTTGAGCCTCAGATTTGGTCTTTACGATTAAAACATACAGATGATAATGTGAGATTACAGCCAACAACACGGTCGAGTCAGTGACCGACAAAAGCAAGAACGTCAGACATTTTCACATTTTAGGACAATACCTGCCGGACGGAAGACACGACGTCAAAAAGAAGGACATGTCCTCCTTTTGCTGGACGTCTGGTAATCATATTTATGATGCACTCCCATGTAATATATCTACAACAAAATTTACCCAAAACAAAGAGATCAAGAATGTCATAGTTAACTCTTACAGTTTATATCAATTTTTGACAATTTATATATAATATTCTAATATTTTGCATCCTGGTAATGCTGGATAGCTCAGAATATCTTTATTTAACAAAGGCCTACTGAAAACCATCAAATAGGAAAACATTCAGGCCCAAAATTTTGAATATACAATTATTTTCTAAATTGTTAATGAAAATGTGAAGGTGCCAGGATTACTGTAGACCTTACAGCATTAAATATTGAAACTAATCATAACTAACAATATAACAGAAGCTTCTCTGAGTTTTAACAGCAGCAACAAATATTGATCATGTCAACTGTGAAATTCAGCTTTAACTATAAGCGGAATAGCTGAATTTGGTGCCACCGACATTTTGTAGGTCACCCATAATGCTACTGGAGAACGACGACAGTACAGAGAAAAAACGGGAAAGACATGAAATAAGTTGTGCAGCTTTAAGTTGTCTCCAGAGAACAAAGATATTGAAGTGATAAATTTCCAGAATTGCACTGCGACAGTTCCAAGAAACTTTTTCTTCTACTGTGTGCAAGACTGCAGACCCGAGAAAACTGAAGAAAGAAATTGTGCTAAAAACTGATTTTAAAAATTCTGCATTATACGGTTTTTAGAGTACAAATACAATATGTGCTTCTTAATATTTGAGAAAATGTGATTCTAGAAAAGGTACTGTGCTTCCAACCCTGTCTTACCAACCCAAGTGTTATTCCAGCAATATTTTCCTTAAACAGCAACAACAATTCCCACTCGGAAACCCACTATTTTCAGACTTAATGATAATGTTCTAATATTCCAACTCATGGACATCATTATAGCTTTGCCTCTTGCCACTTTAAGATTGACTCTGGTGAACATCGCCAGCTGTTTTCACATAATATTGTAAATTATGGGCATGGTGCTTGGCATTTGTTTAAATATGGCAATATGCTGACCAAATTTCACTTAGCATTGAAAAATCAATTAATTCATCTACCTCACTGAGGTCCCTCACTTTAAACGGAGGCCACAGATGGAAAATTGCAGAAAAGGGAGAGGGCTGAGTGTCACAAAGCCATCATTGTTCATAATGACTGTTAAATTAAACATAATCTTGGATATATAAAAGGTTTTAAATACTATGTTCTAGTATGCATTTGCTCAGTCGGAAGGTGTCGCGTCACCCGTTTTACAGACATCATTAAATGGCAGAAATGATTCATCTGACGAGTGACTTCGGTTTTCTACATCAGTTATAATTACTGTTGCACCAGGTCTGCCCAGCTCTGTCCATGAATCATTAATGGAGCTGAAACGGTTCCTTAAATTCAGTCTGCGGGAACTTAAAATATGAACACCAACAGCTTCCACAGCAGTCTCCTGCTAACAATCTAATTAACCGGACTAGCCCCCTCCAAACATGTCTGCCAACCACATCGTGGCTAGAGACTTGAAAATAAAACACAAAAACTGGCCAACGCCAAAGCGTAACTGTCTCCGATTTCATTTCCTCGCAGCCGCTGTATCGCATTTCTGCCTGATGCCGATTTGTTATGTTTCACCTCAGAACGAGCCGCCTATTCTCTGGTTCATCCACTCACAGATTCCTCCAGCAAATCTGCAACGGTAACGTGAAATGCTATAGTATACAATGCCTGGATCTTGCAAATACCACATCCTGTAATGATCTGTGGAAAGCAGAGAAGATCTACAAAAGGGCTAGCAAGGCTTTTTACACGACTGCTATTATAAGATTTTGTGTCGGGGTCATGTCTAGGGAAAGAATTTTCAACAAAACCACAACCTAAGCAAGAAGAAGCAGCAATGTGACTACCCAGACGTCTTGCTAGGGACTTAACTGACTGGACCAGGTGGATGCTCAGGAACCTGTGAGATCCACTGCAATATAAATCATACTTTGGCCCCAGACATTTAGGTCCACCAGGACAAATGTATACTAATTACAAAAAGCTCAATAGGCAAAACAATGATAAAATAATAAAGTATTAAAAATTTATTGAACAATATCGAATCTGGAGAAAACTAGCAAGTCAAACCCTGTAAATGAACAAACCTTGTTTCTACAAAATATGCAACATGCAATGAGGAACTTATGATTAAACAGTGAATAAGCTTCAATTATTATAGCGCTGATTTAAAAAATAATACTTGGATCACTTTCATGTGTCAACTGCATCTGAAACTGAAATGGACAGTGTCAATAACTGGATTATTTTGAGTGCTACAGTATGCCCTACAAACATTTTGAAACAACACTGATGAAATTACAAAATATATCTTAGGACTGTTATTTAATTATCAAAATCTAGGGAGGAAGCCAAGCACCCAATTTTAAACATCCACCGCAGCTGAAATTGTTTTTTTTCTATGCCTAACAGCAAATGGACTATTTTAGCAGCACTGGATATATTTTTAGCAATGTGTGAACTGTCATAAGTTAATGAAGTGTTAGTGTGTTGAGGTTAAAACCAACAGTGCGTTTTATTATACAGTAATGAAGTAATCAGTCATACACAATGTTAATTCATCAGTAGAAGATGCCATTTGGTTCATATGGGTCCATGGTTATTTTTCTTGCAGATTTATTTACAGTAGCTTGACAAAATGTCAAACTGGGAATTTCTAACAGTTTAACAGTGTTGTAGGGGTGATGTGCGAGTTCAAGTCCTCTTCAAGCTTTTAGTTGAGTTTGGTTAACAGCACAAGAAATCAGGGGGTGTTTACAACATCAGAACTATAATAGACAACATTGACTTGCAATACTATCATCACAACCTCAGTGTGTGGCCGCAGCAGATCTGCTGACATGTGTTGAGCGGTTACTTTGTTAGCCTGTAAACGCATTGGCTGGTCCGTGGTTTTCAGCAAGAGAGTTATCGCCTCGCTGGGCAAACGGCCGGCGTTCAGGTCATCTGCGAGAAGGAAAGGCAACATGGCCGGAGTCGAAGAAGCTGGAACCAAGAAGTGCGCCGATACGTCAAACCGAGCATGATTAGCTGTGTGGTGAAGCGCCACGGCAACGCGGCTCCAGGTTGTTTGTAATGCCCAGGGTTTATTATGGGTTGTTTCAGGACAACGTACCGTAAGTCACTAGACGCCTTTGACCATAAAATTGAAGCTAAAACCCAACTATAAAAACTTTCTAATGTCTCGCTCTGAATTTTTACCCACGCAGACATCAGCTGTAATGGAAAAACAATATTGACCCTAATCACAGAAGCAAAGTGCGTGTTTGTTTAAATTGAGCAAGACATTCATATGTTACTGTAGCAGACTGAAGAAAAACAAAAGGGCTGGTTTTTAGAAACTATTGATATATTCCCCTATTTATGATGAATGCATGTTATTTTATTATAATTTTTTTCTATGCAGGGCATCTTGTGTTAATTTATAAAAATATAAATGCACACCAGTATTGTTCCAGATTGTGACACAATGTGAATCCAATGTAAGCTTCTTTTTCCCTGCATAGTGGAATAAAACTCTACAATATGGGACACCTTACTATGGACCAACACTTTACCACTTTAGTATTTTAATTTCTTGTACCACAATGTCAGAGGGATGGTTTGAATGAGTGCCAGGATATTATCAGCCTTGAATGCAAGCCCATCCTTCCAAAATGCCACCACAACAGAGAAACGCAGAACATAATTTCATCCACAAGGTGAAGGGAATCATGTTTATGGCCAAGTATGTTTGTCACATACAAAGAATTTGTCCTCTGCACTTGACCCATCCCCCTGGGGGGGAGCAGTGGGCAGCCACATGGTGCCCGGGGAGCTAGTGCTGAGTGTCTTGCTTGAGGACACACCTGGCAGGGCTGGGATTTGAGCCAGGGACCAGGAGGCTTCTGCCTCCCAGCCTGGAGCTCTACCCATTGAGCCACCAGGCCGCATATAAAAAGGTTATGCAGGAAAGGTACAATCAGTAAAATTGTTGTTATTCCACTTGGTTTTATTAATGATTATCCTGACAGGGTCACAGGGGGCATAGAGCCTGTCCTTGGTAGCACAGGGCACAATGCAGAGTACACCCATGTAGGGCAGGACACCACCATGTCTATGGACTGTGGGAAGGAACCAACATACCAACTGGAAAACCACTCAGACATGGAGAGAACACACACACACACACACACACACACACACACACACACACACACACACACACACACACACACACACACACACACAGGTGAGGTCAGAATCAAACACATGCCTGTAGGTGTGAGAAGATAGTCCTGAGGTATCACCTCACCCTGTGTTCATATAATCTCATTCATAACCTTTACGTCTTTTTTTTTTTTTTAAACCAGCAAGAAATTTTTATCTCTTTGGACTATGAGGGGAAAAAATACAAGTAGAAAATTAAACAATGCAAGTGATAATTTTTAAACTCCCTAGCCCAAAGGACATGGTGTTCAAAGGCCAGAACTACACAAATGCGTATATTTTACAGATAAACAGAAAGTGTTCCGAAATGTATACAGATCAAAGCACGGGGAAAAAATAAACACAAATAAACCTGCTTTCTAAGAGACACCACTGGCTTGATCTTCTGTACGGTTTGTTTGTGTTTGTTATAACGTTATAGAGTATTTTATTTCAACAGTTCTTGGGTGGTCTGCTAAAGGACACAAGTTAAATCAGTGTGATCTTTTAATTACAAACATCAAAGGACAAGGCAGTTTTCAGTGCTCTACTTAATGAAGTAGAGCTGATGCTAATGCTAAATCAAACCAACAGAATAAATACATAATTTTTAGAAAACATACACCTTATGTCTCCGTTTATATTTTTATTGTCTAATCAAGTAGGAACATGAACAGAAGTTGAGCTAATGACCTTCTGTTGTAAAAGTGTCAATTTTATAAAGGGTATTCAAAAATGACTAAACTGATTTAAATTTTCCTAAATCCACGTGTTACATCATATGACAAGAAAAAACGTGTCTAGTTTAGTTTTTTACGGTCTCTGCTCCCTTGGGACTGCGCAGAAAGAAATGTGGGGGAAAAAACAACATAAAAACATAGGAACAAACAGCACTGCCTATGTAGGCCTACGACGCATAAATCCACATGGGGATACGTCAGCCCAGGTGAACAAAGCAGCAGGGAATCTAAGTCACATGGGAAAGCTTTGGCAAAAGCACATGTCTGTTTGAACAACCTGTCTCAGTGTTGTGAAGCAGCTGCATCTTTCACTGGAGGGGAGGCAATCAAACAAGCAGTGTTGGGGGCACAGAAACACAAAATACATAGAGCCTCACAACCACCACGTTGTCAAACATGATGTTCCTCCACAGGGGCCCGGGAGGCCCATTTGATGCTGAGAACATTGGGCAGACACTATAAGAGGAGGCACACTGATTCTTGAAAGGTGTTTAAACTGGGTTCAGTGAGGCTCCGAGAAAAACTGTGGCCCTTTGTACCACAGATCACACCTCTGTCATACAGAAGAGAAGGGAAAAACCAGGGGGCTTTGCTCTGAGACCACGTGCCTCTTATAATGTAGCAGAAAATATGTTTGAGCCACCACAGCTGGTAAGAGTCAGGATGAGGTTATGTAGTTACCCTCACATTACTGGGGCACTGTGTCCTCTATACACATGTTCTTATTTTGAAATAATCCTTCAGTTTTTAATGAGCTCAAAGACTTTGTGAGCAAACCCACTCTGTTTTTGCTGTTTGCTGGTGAAAAGCTGTGTTCAAAGCAGCTGCATCTTCAGCCCATGCCTCCAGAAAGTTTAGAAAGTTTCCAAGGAGGTCAGTTACCAGGGAAGCACGTAGGTACCTGGCAGAGAGGACACAAGTGTCGACATGAGATGGGGCAGATGGCGGACAATGGCTGTTTCCATAGTGACCACTTTGTATGAAGCCGCACACAAGCAAGACATGGGCCTGTTTGTCTATACACCTCCCACAGAACCTAGATGTCCTCTTCAGTTTGGGCAATCAGAGACCAGAGCACATCCAAACCAAAATCAATTTCCTCTCATAAATAAGGCTTCTCTTTCTACTCTATGTCTATTGCCAGAATGTTACTATATTTCAACATGATCATCACTCACTTGAGTACACTTGCCTCTGACATGCATTGGGCACTAATATAAGCAAAAGCAGAGTCCTGTTGCTGGAAGATATTGAAATACAATTTTCTACAGTTATTTCAGAATTTTACATCTAGGCAGTCTAGAAAGATTCAGATTTGATGAATTTCACTATAAAATCATCTTCGTTGCTGTAACAATTTTACATAAAGTCGCACTGCCTGTCACTGTTCTCTCCCAGTGTGGTCATTATAATTAATGGCTTTTAGAAACAGAATGTGCACATGCGCGCGCACGCACGCACACGCACAAAAAAATGTGTGAATAGATAGCATTACGATACATTGGGAGATGAAAGCTGGATCTTTAGCCATTACAGGTTTGTAGTAACAGAACCTTTTTAGGTTACGATAAATCATAACATTGTTTTAGGTTAAGCGTGTATGATAATATCTGCATCTTTTGTAAAAGAACTGAAAAATTTCTGGTGCAAAATCTGTATAAAGACACACTTTCGTTAACATAAAAATCTGGCAAATGATTCCTCTCATATTGTAACCTGATATCTCACCACAGTTTTACAAGTCTGAAGCGCTGCTAGCAATCTGCTTCATACACGATGGCATGACATGCTTATTTATTTCATCTTCCAATTTCTATTGCTCAATTAAAATGTATTTATATACAGCTGTTTGCACAACAAAACTGTCCTTTACAGGAATTATTTATAAATTGTGGTGATCCACAATTCATTTCTTGGACATTTTGGGCTCAGTGTGACAGAATGCCAGGCATGAATGCAGGACTGTCACACTTTTTGTGACATTTTGTGAGAGATTTTGGGTCCCATGAAAGATATTCTGCTAGAGGTTACATTACATTAATATGTTACACTATGTTCCAAGTTTCGATGGCCCCCTCACGGGCCCTTGGAATCATCCTAAATTCCCGCCCCTTCACAGAACCCCAGCATGAGTGTACAAACCCAACGTTAGCTACAATCTGACAGAGATACAGCTACAAACAAAATCTGAAAGGATTGTACACATTTACAAAAACATATTTCATTCTATTTTTTTTGTCTCAATAATTACCAGAGACTGGCATGAGTATGACATGAAAAATAAATTAAACATGCCCAAACCTGATTTATATTATTCATGATATACACTAGAAATCAAATTAGACATTAGACAGAATTAATCCTTCGGCTAAACAGGATTTTCTTTATTTGACTAAATTATGAATACAAATTCTATGTAAATAACTGTTATCCTGTACTGTCATTTGCAGGTGGGCCATTAATCAGTACTGGCTAACTGACTGTATAACAATATGCACCAAGGTATAAATGTCACTCATAAAATGACAAAAAACACAGCTAATATACTGTACTTTAAAAATGTATTCTGTCCTTGCAAGCTGTCTCTATGCCTTATTCAACACTGAATATTATGAAATTACCATGCAAAACGCAGACCCTGTAAAGTGAAATTCACTTCAAGACAGCACAGACTTCAAAACAACACAGAAATAACAGTAACAAGGCAAATACAAAACAGATGTTTATTTTGATAAATTAAATTAACATACATGTGTTTTTTTGCAATGCTTTAAATGTTGCAATTCAAAGGCACCTGTTCCCACAGAAAAGTGCAGGTTGTGTAAGGTTCCACTTACCGCTCCATGGTTAGACCTGTACCTTGGTTAGAGTTGTAACTAATCACTTTCTAATGCTCAGCAAACGGCAAATTCATGTTGTGCTTTTTGGAACTTGTTTTACTCCCCCCGAATAGCGTTGATCCACAATAGGTTGAATCCGCGAATGTACCTAGATACTGGTCCTGACATTGAAGATCCCTAGCAAATCAGCTCGAAGACCTGGCAACTTTTAATCCTGCCCAAGTGACTTTTCACACAATCAGGCAACTCCTACCCATTACATCAACATTTCTCTCACCCTCAAAGCTCCATTCAGAGCGCGGTTTTTGCACAGCTGAAGACTGTAACTGTACTCTACTCCAACACTCAAGGTCAGCAAGCCCACCTGCATTCATGGGACAGGAAACAAAGCAGGAGGTGGGTCAGGCAGGCTTAACAGATCCAAAGTTACCCTCAAACCATTTGTCAGGAACACAAATTTAAAACAGAAAACTGTCCCACTGCCTCTCAGTACATTCAGACACTAGTATAAGGACAAAGGCCAGTAGTGGGTGAACATCCAGTAATCACACAGCTGCAGTGTTGTGTACCGTGTGACCAGGTCATGGCTGACATCTGATGCTCTGCTTTTGGAGCATTTGATATGCTGATGTGCTCTAGTCTTATAGTGAAATGCACGGATTTGCTGCTTTAAGGTGCCCTGCCATGTGTGCTGCACTGCCTGGTGTAGCCTTGAGGTGATCAACAACCATAATTTGGACACTTGATTTAAAACAATGCATAAATGAATGACCTGTTCATGGATTTGTGCAGAAACGTGATTGTATATTCGATATTAATATTTGCTTTGAATTTTTTTTTTATTTTAAGCAATCTATATAACAAATCTTGATATTTAAGAAGCCATTTAAGTGACATGAATATGAATGCATGAGTTCTATGGGGATTTAATCCTACCGTTTTCTGCCTGTAAATCAGGACTTGCCACATCACAAACAAGTTTCCTGCTCTCTTTGTTGATGACGCCTGCCGTCCTCGGCACTGGAGGTAAATTAGTGGTGCCCCCAAGAGTCCTGACTGTGACATGAAGCATGGCCAGTACACAAGCACACGTCTCCCTGGAATCGCAGGTCAAACCAGTGATCCTACAATCGCTCTTATCAGCACAGAGCGTGCTTCAAAACACAGGGCTTATCTCCACACACACACACGTTCAAGGTGAGCTCGCAAATCGATCAAATGCATCTCCGGGTGTATCAGGGCACTGCGCTCAGCGCATGTTGGACTGGTTCTGTGCCGCTGCTTTACGTTTTCCCTAAGAACTACAAGACCACAGACGAGTGCGGTCTTATCTGAGCTTTACTTACGAACTACATCCCGCTACATGCTTTGCGTTTTCATTCACACATGCAGGTTGGCCCCAAATTTAAAGCGTTCAACTGGTTTCTCTGTTTTAGCGTTTCTCTGACATGTCAGGTTATGCACAAATTAGTACTTTTGCTCCCTACCCAACAAATTTTTATTATAAAACAATTAGCTAGACCAAAAGTGTCCGACAGGAGCTATAAAGAAGTGAAAGGTGATACAGTCATGAATGAAAATAGTAGTGGAATATTACAATGGAAAACCTTTTCACAACTGCAGATGACATGCATTTAAAAATCAGTCTGTATTACTATCTGGTATTGAGGATGACAAGTTATCCTGTTCTCTCCTCTGCTGCAATTAATCTGTTTACACGTTAAATGTTTTATCATGGAAGTGGAAAAAATTCTGAAAAGACAAAAGTTATACAATGTAGCATTCATGTGTATATTATTGTGTTTGTATACCTGCTGTAAAATATTAATACTGTAAACCACAAATACATTTTGTAAGGTTTTTGTAGATCTAGTTTTATAAGGATTTATTTCCAAGAAAAGATATTTGTCATTGATTTATACGTGTCAAAAATTCTACCTTTTAAACTAATCAAGACCATATTTTAAAATACTGTACGGAAAATAAGATTTCATTACAAATATTGGTAAATTTAAAGATATTTTAATAGATGTGCAAAACAGTCTTTATCCCTGGTAGACATGGTGAAACTAGCCTATATGAAAACCACCATTACACACACAATTCACATAAACAGAGTAAAAGAGCATGTTCACCTTATATGTGGAGAGGCTTGCACCATCTCTCATTAATAAACACCGCCAGACCCCCGCCTTTCCTCTTACCGCACTCTTCCGATCTCCTATCCGCCCGCGCAAGTTTGAATCCATCCAGGGAAACCACAGAGTCCGGTGTCGGTTCGGTCAGCCACGTCTCCGTAAAACACGAGGCTGCACTCCCTATAGTCCCGCTGCAGCCGAGTCAGCGCGGAAAGTTCGTCGATCTTATTGGAGAGGGAACGGA
>JABJVR010011258.1:0-44786 GCA_025773905.1 Chitala chitala | reverse complement strand
AACTTTGCCACCGCCCCCCCCTCACTTTGCCACCGCCCCCGATTAGCACACGTAGCGTGTCCGTTACGTCCGTCAGTTCGGGCTGAAAGGGCTACGTCACTTCTAATTAGGCTTTAATGCGGGTGATTGATTAAAGGTTACTTCTGATGACAGGAAAAGCAAATTCCCGACCTTGCGAGAAGCCAGACGCGTTGGATTGCAAAACGATGAGCCGCGCTGCTGGTTTTATGAGTCTTATGGAGTTACGCATTTTAGCTTCATTGCTTAGCTGGAAGTGTCTTCGTGAATCTGTGCATTGCTTTGGGGTGTAGTGTTTCTGGTCCTCACCTCTGATGTCCACGACTAGGAGCAGCACCATGCTCTCTACCAGTGCAGCATTCAGCCCAGGAGGGAGAGGGTAAATAAACTGTCCCTTAGAGTCCACACATCACAATTTACTACACGTACAATGTCTGCACTGACACCTGGGGTGTCCACTGTGTTGAAGAGACTGTACCGTTTTACTTTCATTGTAAAGTGTTGTGTATTGTGTTAACCTGAGCATGTTTTATGATTCCTTATCCTTTTGTGATGCTACGTTGTGTGTTGCCTGAGCGTATTATATATGACTACAATGTTGTTTTGGCGTTAAAGAGCATCACGTTTAATCAGAAATCCTTTCTAGGAATAAATAACCATCCAACCTTCATCGTCTGCACCTCTGAAGGTGCTGGTAGTCTGGTTCTGACGGAGAAGGTTACCTGCCTCACGAGATGACAAGGACGGCTTCACTTTGTCTCAGAGAAGAACTTTGAAAGTTCTCTTCAAGACGTCATTTAAAACTAATTATTAAGGCAGTTTGTAAGATGAATGAACACATGAGAATGAATTACCTGCTTGACTATTAATTGATTTTTCTTTTTTTACCTTCATCAGCAAAGAACTGATAGTGCTTCAAGTACATTTTAAAGTCACTGGAAGTGCTATTGCCAAGTGTAACAGGGCCCTGACGTTGAAGTCAAGCTGATATTTCTGGGGTGTTTGAAGAAAAGAACAGTATTGCACTGCTACTCAGCAGTGTATTAGCATGCAGTCTGAGACAGTGGTCTGCACCATCAATTTGCACTGCAGCAACAGCACTAGCTCAGAAACTAAAGCACCTAAAGCTGTTTAAAACCATTCCAGCCTCAGCAATGTATATAATTGTGTGGAACAAAACTGTGGTTTCAGGCCCTGGTCAAACAGGAGAATGAAAGAGTTTTAGGTGGACCTTAGCATTACTGTATTCTGAAATTGGCTCAAATGTCAGTGTATCTTCTCCATTTAGTTAAAGCTGAGATACGTGCTTAAAAAAAAATCTATCTGTTTTAGTAATTGACATATAAATACCGATAATTATGCATAGGTCACAAAAAATGACCCAGAACTCCAGAGAGGTCAGATTTTATCGAGATTGCTGCAAGATGTTAGGTCCTGTTTTAGAAGGTCTGTGCAATGTGGCCTAGAAGGCATGTAAATATAAACTTTAGTTTGGCGACGTGCACAACACTGGCGAGAAACTGCCTGCTACTCGCTAAATATCCTGTGCTATTAATCTGATATTTTCAAGTTATTTAATATTAATCAAAGCTTTTTAACGTAACTGATTACTGTATGATAGCCATGACATTAATGGGGTTTAAATGTGTCAGTAATTCCTTAAATTTGCATAACCTCTCGCTGTGAAATTTCAAAGCACTCAGCTACGATACGTGGAGGAGAAACGATGCCGTCTGTGCCGCCCTGCTGAGAAAGACTGGTGTGGAGATCCCGACCTGGCACACCACGTGCAAACGGCCAGGGAAAACGGGATCACCACTGCAGAGCTGAATGCGCACTGGAGAAAAACCATACAAGGACGGCTTTCAGAAGAGCTCCAAAGTGTAAATGCAATTCCATGACTCCCACTGCCAGCTTTCTATATAAATCATGTCAAAGGCACACTGTTTATTTATTCAGGTAAAAAAGATGAAAAACAATTCAGTAGGTAATGTTTTCCTATGCCTATAGCAAAAGAATATATAAATGTTTGAAACCACTGATCCAGGTAATGGGTAATTTGTTTACAATTACCACCTATCCTGGACAATATCACACAATAATAATGATAATAATAATAATAATAATAATAATAATAATTAATAATAATAAAGTGAACTGCACTACTCCCATTGTACTGTTGTCATGGTATCATTACTCATCTGACATAATGGACACCAAAGACTAGCATGTCCTTAGAATGTTCCCAGAACACAGCAGGCTGTTGGCTGGTGGTGAAGATGTGGCACCTGAAGATAAATCACTGTGGGAGAGTACATGGGCTTGTAAAGGGACACCACAGGGACAGAGACGCACACATCCCGCCAGAAATTCTGGGATTTGCATGACAAGAGTTATGTGGCTACACCTTCACAAGCAAAAATGATTTTAATCATTCTGCTTCTTGGGATTTTTTTTTTGGGGGGGGTCTGCATGTTTATCTATCTCCCCTGTTCCAATATGATGACAACACATCCCTCATGTTGCCTTTGTTTGAAATCCCAGGAGTAAGTCCCGTTGTTTGTACCTGTGAACACAGTGCTGCTTCTGATCTGCCCATGTCAACATGCAGCTGGCAACTAAACATAATTTGTAAATTAGAAGATGGTAATCTAAAATTGCTTTTGTTTTTCTAGGTAGTCATGATTGCATCATCTTCTCAGATAACCAGCACACAGTGACTGTGTTCAACCAAAATCACCTGGAATGAGACAGTCCAGGCAGGGAATACTGGTGGTGTCTATGCTTAATGGCACGAACAAAACATATGGGTCCTTTTCCTGTAGTCAGGGTATGAACAAACATAAACTGATTGCAGTGTCTACCTCTGAATATAATAAAATGGCAGCCAGAAGGCAGTACTGCCTCCATCATTGAAGGTACTGTGTGTGGCTTTTGTATTCACACGCCATTACAAAACCGATGTTTGACAAATGACAGACAGCAATAACACAAAAAGTCTGGTAATAAAGAGATAGCATGGCTACTATGACGAGATGCATGTTTAGACCATGTCAATTAAATTAAGACAGAAAAGTGTGTGTTTTTTTGTTATGGGACATCGCAGAGACCAAGAATGACATACATACAAAGAGGAAATCAGAAAGACAATAGAAATGGAAAAAACTGTGTGTGTGTGTGTGTGTGTGTAAGAGAGAGAGAAAGAGAGAGCGAAAGAGTCAGTCTGTTTTGTCGTTAACACTAAAACCAAGCAGTTCCCAAGATGCATGGTGACAATAACTCACCAACTGTCAGGCGACCCGTGATCTGGCCAAGGTCGTTTCTTGCATTGGCAGTCACGTTGCGGTCCGACTGCAGGATCAGCGGGCTGTCCTGAACGAAGCCAGAGACAGGTGAATGACAACATGAGGGTGTTTCTGGGAAGGGGGAGGTGACAGGGAGCGAGCACATAGCAGACTGGTAAATCTATTCCTTACAGTATCATCCCAGCTTTGCAAATAGTTGTCAGCTCCCAAGTACAGACAAGCAGATTTTTTTGTTATTATTATTATTATTGTAAATATCCCCATGCAATCTGCACCAGGCTGTCTGGCTGAGAGCACCCTAAGCTGCAAAAGATGGTCAGACAGACAGAACCCACCTGGTCCCTCATCTCGCCCCAGTGGGGCAAATTATATGGCAGACCGAAGACTTGAACTCAAGCAAACAAAAAATTCCATTTGGGAAACACTTAATGCCTGCTGCATTGTGCTGACAGCATGGAAATAAATGACAACGAATAATGTATTAGAACTTTGTTATAACCTGCTTTATTTATGTTAAAAAAACACATTATCAATACATTTGAAATAGGATGTATTTATTAAAAGCACTAGCAGGGGTGCATGTGACAGAGAAACATCACGAGTGAAAGCTGGTGAGACTCTGGACAACCACTCTGGTCTGCGAAAAGCAGAAAAACACTTTGAGAAAGACCAAGACTGTCGATGCCATCGAGGAGGGTAAAGATCAGATCGGGATGGCCCGAGGACTTAATGTCCCTCATGGTGACATTCGGAGGCTGTGAGAGTTTGAGTGCTCTGGACAGTTGACAGTGACATCCAGATGCGGCTAGAATTTCCTCCAGCTAACTTCCTGTCACATTTCTGCATTTCGGCTTCCCGCTACTCCCTCTGCCTTCACACTTGCAGGATGCTATATTTATGAGTCAGGCAGAGGGAGAAACTTGTGTTTTTCACGTCCGTTAAATTAACGGCAGCCTCTATCTTTTTCCAAACGGGCCTCCAATCAGCGCCGTTTCAACTGCAATGACTGTGTTTCCGTGACCCCACTGTTTGTTGTCTTTTTGTGTGTAGGCTCATTATGAAGCAAAACTCCTGATTGCCCTTCTTGAAAGAATTAGGCTGCTACAAAACAAAAACACTGCTTGATGAGTTTAACCACTTCAGATGTGAAAAAACAGATGATGGCTAAGGAACAGACCTTATAAAATACAGCTGTGCAGTGGACTCAAAGTTTCCAGGTAGCCGCACTAAGAGTAAATGATAGCTGTCCCATCCATTATGGACATAAAGATGTGACAGAAAAGAATCTAAACATATAAAAAAACAACAGTTAAACTTGATAATGACTTTGTGCTCTAATACTACTATCAGTACTATGTGCTCTAATAGCCATACAAGCTTGCATAAAAGTGACACCAAACTCGCTGAAGTATTTATTTACAGAAACCCTGACACCATACCATCACTGTAGTATAATCTAACAGCAAATATATCAGTTTACAGAAACCGTACACAGTACTGTACTCCTACCATAATACTGGTTTATAAAAACCTGACACCATACTCTGTCCAGTAAGAGCTCATGAAAACCTGAAAATATATTCTCAGTATAAATTTACTTAAAATAACATTACGCTGTCACTGCAAAAGCAGGTTAAAAACCCCTGACACATTCTCATGTACTCAGCCACTACCCACAACTTGACAGTGTGACCTCATAAGTGTATCGCCAACTTGGAAGTCGTGATTTTGATTATATGCCACCCCGGCTCCTGCACCGCGTGCGTATCCGGCCCTAATTGAGAAGCAGCTTTAAAGCTGTAATTAGCCTGTTATAGTACACAAAGTCAGAAACACCCCAGAGAAATAAGAGGCACAAGATGAGAAACAAAGTAAAATAACAATCAGGGTAAAACTCCTTTCGAGGGTGTTAAGGTCAAGGCCTACAGATTTTTATCAGCTATTTACTCATCATATTAAAAGATATAACAAATAAAAACGACAGGGACCCTCAGTGTCCCACTATCAGCCATACCTTTGTTCTTTAAATTAAATATGAAACAGAGCTGTTAGCCACACAAACAGAGCACTTACTTTCAGTACATGGAACCAGCTGCTATCCATTATCTTTGCTTTTATAGCTTTCTTGTCAGTGTTTATGAAACCAAGCAAAACTGTTGATAAATCGGCTCCCTCGTCCTGCTAATTTTGGACTTGTTGATTTCTCCTGTGACATTTAAAATGTGCACCGTGTGCGATTTTGTGAATGGAGGACGGATTCTGATTAATGTCTTGTTTCCTCTTAATGACGTGGTTTAATACCGTTCTGCTTTCTGTAACTGATAAGTGTAAAGAGCTGAACCAGAGCCCCAACTTTCTGCTTGAGTTTGTATGACTGGCACTATGATGCCCAGATCAATAACGTTCTCCTTAAACATGTTGCGATTGGCACTATGATGCCCATATAACTAACTTTTGGTTTGAATGTGTTGTGACTGGCATTATGATGCCTATTTAACTAACATTTAGCTTAAACATGTTGTGACTGGCACTATGATGCCCATATAACTAATTTATGGTTTGAACGTGTTGTGACTGGTACTATGCTGCCTATATACAATACAATACAATACAACTTTATTTATAAAGCCTTTTAAAAATAGCCGCAGCAGTTTGTACAACTAAATTTTAGCTTTATCTTTTCGTGACTGGCACTATGTTACTATTCCATTCCAAAAGGCAGTTATATGGGTAGCAATTTTTGGTAAGCAACGCTTTTAATTATTAGTGTACATAAGACTATAAACTGCTTTTCAGATGAAAGCGTTAAAAACAATCACAAGAACATTTTCCAGCCTTTTGATATAGTTATTTAATTTTTATCTGTAAATTCTGAATTATCATGAATAATTACTTGTGCTTATGTATATTTATTTATTTATTTATTTTTCACATGAATACAGTGCTACATAGTCCCAATGTACAAAATTTAATACCAACCATTCTAAGCACAGAAAAGCAATGTAGCAATCATCAGCCCAATACACTGAGTTCATAATCAAGTGCGAATTCTAGCATTTGTAAACTACAAGCTGTACGTTTACATGCATTATTTGTGTTTACAACAAAGTGATTGTTACTGTGTGTTTGTTAGTTTTTACTTTCTTTTATTTGCATTATGTTTTAGGAGGGGTGATGGCTGTTGCCTCACTCTGCCTGGGTTGGCAGTTCACATACCGCCTCCACCCTGTGTACGTGAAGTTTGCAAGTTCTCCTCTGCTTTGTGGGTTTCCTCCAGACACTCTGGTTTCCTTCCATAGTCCAAAGACATTTTATAAGCGGACTGTTGTTTCCAAATTGCTTGTAGTGTGTGTCTGTGTGTGTGATTGTGCCCAGTTATGGGGTGGCACCCCGTCCAGGGCATCCACCACCCTGTGCCTCTAGCTACATGGGATAGACCCCCCCCAACCCTGCATAGGATAGGCAATATGGAAAATGGTTGGATGGACCATAGTTCAACACGTTTCACTAATGCTTATGAATTTTTAATAAATATTCATTACATGAATAAGACTATGGGCACTTACTCTGTACATTTTGCTTTGAAAATTTATTCTCCTGTTTCGGTCATAGAACCTGTGACTCCCATGAATAAGAAAACTCTATGAAAAGGCAGAATTTATTTTAAAGATTCAGCCATGAGCTTCAAACCAGCTATTTCAGATTTTCTGGTTTCCTCTGTGAATGGTAATGAAATAGGGTGGGGGTTATTTGTTGGAAAATAAAATTTTTGGTTTAATACACATTTGTAAACTTTACTATTCCAAAAAAAAAAAAAAAAAAAAAAAAAAGATCATACACTATGCAGTACGTAAACATCACGGGCCATGTTTCCACCCTCATCATGATTCATAACAGTATTCCATAACATAGTGACACGACATTTTTTTGCAAAGCTCTCGCATGGAGCAAAGACCTTTCTTTTCATCAAAGTCTGTTTCTGATCAAAGCCTGTGATCTACCTGACGTGAGCAACATGGAAGATGCCAGTCGGATAGAGCGCCCAGCAGCAGAATGGCAAGCAGAAAACATAAGAAGGGCAAAAAAAAAAAGAAGGCAACAACGGGTGGCTGCTCCCAACAGATCGAAAACCCACTGGCTTTCTCTCACTGCAAACACCAGCTGAACGCTACACACAGTAAAAATGTCCTCTCACTGACGGTGCACGCTGAGACATACTTTGAAAACTTTATAACTAAAAATTACAAAAGCGAAAAATTGGGAAAAAAGGAAAGAAAAAAAAAGAAAGACTCAAAACAGTTTGGGCACGGCAAGAGCCAGAAAACAGACCAATCATAAGATGTTTGTGTACTGGAAGATCCACCAAACCAATCTCAAGGAGTCTAACTCGTAAAGAAACCAATCACAGGGCATTTATGTACCATAAGACCTTACAAACAGACCAATCTGAAGAGTTACACACTGGGAGAATTAGCAGGCACCTTTTCTAACTGCCATAATTTTATATATAATGCCATATAGCTGCAGTTCCAACAAATCACGTGTTTACTAGATATCACTCAAGAATCATCAAGTGAGGCAGCCAGCAAGAAGCAGCTTGGCCCAACAATACCTGCCATTCTACCATAATAGGTTATTGATCAAACACCACTTTGTCTCACTGCTTTCCTTGTTCCCTTCCCTTACCAACAGTGTGCTCTCTCTGTATACCTATTTAATTTTATTTTTTGCAAGTTATATTTGGGGTTTTTCAGCTGCACCTACAACAAATATAGCTCTCCCCGCAAACACAAAACCAGAGAACTGTATGCAGAACAGAATAGCGTACAGCACAAATGTAACAATAACCATAAAGCAAAAATATATGCAAAACAAGACAGATTGATAATTACATACATTTCAAATTAACATCACAAATGAGTACAGATACGATCACTTAGTCATCTAATGTTAAAAGCTTTACAACATTGTAACAAAGGACAATAACGTCTCTGTGGGGATTAACAAAGTCCAAGCCTCCTTATTCATTGTGATGGCAGATCAGGCCATCTAATGTACCAAAATGTTGTACAAGGGAACTCCTGTTATTGTAAACAGATTCACAGAACCTTACAAAGAAACCTAATGTTTGGAAACTTCCATTTGAGCCAAATTTTAAAAGAAGGGCAGTTCGGAGATGTTCACGGTAACGATAAAACCACTCCTCATTTAGTTACAACCATTCCTCATCTCATTTGGTGGCTATTTGCAAAAAAATCTGACCAATGCGTGCATTTACAACTAAATGTCACACGACTGAATGAGAGTAATGCTGGCATTTTTGTATGAGCTTTATCTGAATGAGACAGCAGCAATTACAAGTACTCATTTTTATTCGTAACGCAATATTATACTCCAAGCTTTTTAATTTAACCATATGTCCTTTGTGTTTCGATTTTGGCTACTTGTAAATGATATGCATACAGAATTAAACAAAACATATTTTAATAAAACATTTGCAAGTTTTAAACTGTCAATGATATGCAATGATTTAAAACATAATAAAGGATCAGAGATGTAATGAAAGAAAAGATCACCAGGAAAGAAAGCATGACACATTCAGAATAACATGCACATTTAAAAGGAAGTAAAGGTAGAAAATTATTGTGCTTTTATGCCAAAATATGTGAGAATTAAATAGATCTTTGAAGAAGAATGTACAAATGTTGATAAAACTGTCTATTTCATGAAGGACAAAAGAAACGGAGTATGGAAGGCTGGAGTAAAGTTGTGGCACAGCCATGGTGACGCCTAGGCTACTGTGATTTTCACTTAATGACCAGTTCTCTCAATTACATAGTCATTGCCACAGAATGCTGACTCAAAACCAGGAGTGGCTGTATTCCACACCTAGCTATTACAAAAGGCAAAACTAGACACAATAAAATGAAACGTGATAAGTTGCAGCTGTATCTCAAAGAAAAAGTCGAGTTTATGGCAAGATCAAAATGTGTGCAAGATCAAATTGTGTATAAGATCAGTGTGCAGCACTCACAGGTGCCGCTCATATCTGGATAACTATAACTAGTTTGGTTTTGATAAGATTAGTTACAGCCAAGTGCAAGAGGTTTATCTATTAAACCTACTGATACCTGAAAGTAGTGGGATGGGGCTGAGTATAATGTCAAACTCCTTTTCCCATTTGTTTTTAATCTCATTTATTGTTTTATCAATCATACAATAAAATAAGAACACAGATATGATATTATCTTGCTCTGTTTTGGTGTGGAGTCCAGCGGCGTGTCTGACGGTAGCCTGGGGTACGTTTGGGAGAAAAAAGCAAAGTGGCAGCCTGTAAAATCTCTGAACTACAAGAGATCAGGCTGAAGGAGACAAAACACTGTGTGCAAAACAGCACAACTGGAAAATCCAGGGATCTTTCTCAAACAGATTTTTATAGGTGAGAATTCACTCACTGACTATAATGCCTATCCAATTCAGGGTCACGGGAAGCCTGGAGCCCATCGCAGGAAGTACAGGGCAGGGGACACCCTGGGCAGGGTGCCAATCCACCACAGAACATAGGTGAGAATTCCCCTATTCAGTTCAGTTTGGTTTTATACAGACCCTTTCACTTTACTGGATTAAGCATACAATGCAACACGTAGGTTAAGTTAAATACAGAAGACAATGGAGGAAAGGGACCACAAACCTATGGAGATTCAAGGTCACTTGCTGACCAACCCAAACGGACATAGTAACCTGTATGATTAACTCAAAAAACTATTTAACTCTGATCGTTAACAGTCTGAGTGGTCCTCTTGGGTAAAGGCCACATCCACAATCCTACAATCAGCTCAGCAGCTCTAGCTCAGAATCTTTTTTATGTGTTGCCCTTACTGGACACCAACCGGACATGTGGGGGAAACACGGTAAAGGTGGGTAAGTACAGAAAGAAACACAAGGTTACAAGGCCACATACACTGACACCAGCATCATCTCCTACAGTGAGTTATGTTGTGTGGTGTGTGAAGGCTAAGGTCGATAAATTGGCCTATAATTGGAATTTAAAAACTGACATTGATTTGGCATACTGCACATAGCTAGGCAGTTTCCTCCAAGACAAGAAGGAATATTCTAGTCTCAAGGGTAAAAATAAATGCCTGTTATCTATTGGGCTTTGTGAAGAGACTAGTAAATTTAAAATTGACCTTACATTCAGCCTAAATTCTAAGTGTTGTGTCCAGGAACATCACATAAATGTAACACAGAGGGAAGGTAAACACCAAGCCAAAAAGACAAACAAAAAGACAAGATGAACAAAAAGACAAGAGCTCTATAATGCATCAGCTGGTTTCAGGGGCAATGATACACTGAGCTATTTTCTGTATATTAGCTGCTCAATTGTAATATAGAATGTCCCCTACTTACAATGCAGTTAGGTTCAGATTACAAGATCGTAAGTCAAAGCTGAGGTATATCAGAAATGGTATAGTGTACAGTACCAACTTCTTCCATCAAAATGTTATGGTGATAAATACAAGAGACAAAGATATTGACACAAGCACAAAGTGTGGGGCTTGTGGGACAGATTATAATACTGAACCCCTAAATTTTAAAGAGAACAGGACACAAAATATCAGCTGTCAGCGGTGACAGGGTGCTTCAGGATTTGATTCAGTGATTTAAGCCTGCTGGTTTAGAATGATCAGGGTTCTCGCATCATTTCACCATCTGGGGCATTTGGGACATTCTCTTTTTTTTGCCCACAGCAACCACACACAGAAAACGATTACAGAACAAGAATTAAACAGAATAATAAATAAACTACTATCTCCCTTATGTGGCCAGACTCTTCAGACTTTCACAATGTCATACTACTAACTGATACCTGTGAGAATGAAACAGAGAGAGAGAAATGATCGGTTTGTGAGTCTGGGCTGGGTATGCTGTCACACTCTCACAGTCAAGTGTGAAGGGGCGTGTACTCTGTGAGGCCAAGCTATGCTTCTCCACAAATTAAAATATAATGTTTATTAAAAAAAAATTTTAAAATATTTCAAACACAGTCCAAGGTATTACATTCTGTGAAATACATTATATTCGTATATTTCAAAACAAAATAATTTTCATTTTGTGTTTATGGGTGCATGATAACATTCAAACTGAGCCTTTCTCAAGCAATCCCTTTCCTGTCACAGTGAGTGATGATGAAACACAAAATCTGTGGGAAGCCATAACATGCTGGCATCTCTTGGTAAAAAAAAAAAAAAAGATTACCCAATCAGATGAGTTCCTCAATGAACGCCACTCAGCTATTAGTGGCAAAGCACATTAAAAAAAAAAAAAGAAACCAAGAGGGACTCAGCTTCTCACCAACCAAATCATGTATAATAGGTTTCTAATTTTATTTTTTATTTTATTTCATGTTGTCACTTTGGCTTGGCTTCCCTGGCCATTTTACCCATATGCTGATACTGCAACTGTCATATGGTGATCGGTGCACACTCAGTATAGTCGGGCATACAGCTAAGATGTGTATTTTTACCCAAACTTTTTTTTATAATTTTAATTTTCATAAAATTTTCATTTTACATGCACATTGTCTTGCAATTGATGTAAATTGGGTACAGTCTATATAGAAAATTTGACTACCTCAGGTTTCCATTTGAGTATTTTTCCATTTCCTCTAGATAGTTTACTGAACCATGTGAAAGCTGGTGTGTTCTGGAGGAAACAAATGAATGGACTGAACATAGCACTGCAGTTGAGTCGTACTAATATTCCTACAGATTGTATTCTCCCTGCAAGTTATGGACCAGGCACATCATAGTAAACCTAATTTTACTTGGTCCAAAATTAGGAAAAAAACAGCTGAAAGAACAATGAGGTACAAACAATCAGCAGATATTTAAATAAAAAAATGGGTTTGGGAACAATAAGGGCATGCTCATTAAGATGAAAGGGATAATTTTTGTTAATTCAATCAATAGCTAGAAAACGTGATATTACTTAGCAACCACTGGGTATGGTCAGTAATGTAAAGCAAGAAATCATTTGCTTTTAAGGACATTAAACATTAACTCCATCCCTTTCTAATTATTTGAAATAATACTGATGTTTTGAAAGGATGAAAAGCAGTTCCAGTCATAAATGAAAGGCGAGAGGTGCCCACTGACGTGTAGCTGAGAGGAGCATGGCGGTACGTGGCAGTTTGTATGTACATAGACGTGTGGAGGAATTTACGACGGTCAAACCAAGGACATTAACTGTTCATTAAAACCAAATTTCTGTAAAACTGAAAAAAAAGATATAGGTACTTAATGTAATCCTCAGAAGCAATCAGAGAAGTAAGATCGTAACTCCTGTAGCCTGTGTGCTCAGGGCCTTGTGTACAACGTAGGGCCATGTGTACAAGGTCACAGAGCTTTCTAATATAGGTAGGGAACTGATGCCTTAAAATAAATCCTGACTGTCTTCCACGTCAATGGTACAAAGACATAAGCTCGCAATTTATAGCAATTGTTTTGGCAAGGATGTAAATATGAACATTTCACAAAGATATGGATCTGTATTCTGTGTGTGTGTGTGCGCGCATGCATGTGTGTGCGTGTGTGTTTTTAAGATCTAAGGGGTGAGCCTCTCATGGAATTTATTTTACAAAACCTCAGCTAAATCCATCAGGTCCCAGGGTTTTATTACTTTGCATAGATTAAATAGTCTGTACAGGTACTGATAAAACTTTATGAAACCTGTCCTATTTGCCATCTACACTTAACATATTGGTTGTCATTGCTGCTTTTCAGAATTTAAACTGCCCAACGGATCCTTAAAAACATATTCCCTGTTTCTGAGATGACACAGTGCAACTGTTTGAATTCAGTGACAGTGCCCATGGCACACCCAAAATGTGACAGCGCAGTATGTGTTTTGCTTTCTGAAACTGAATGTTCCTGCAGTAGTGCAATTTGAAATATATGATTTGAGATATTAATGGTTTTATTTTGGGGCCTAGTTCAAGCTTGGAACTTCAACTGAGCTTGAAATCACATGGGTGTAACAGGCGTATCCTCAGATAAGGATACAAAACTATGTTTCTTCCACCTAGATAAAGAACCAAGTAAGAGGATTATGGCCTGTTAAAGACACTAGTGCATAGATCAGTGAACAAATCGATTCGCTACCCTAACTTGGTGACATCACAGTCATTACAGACAAGCACCGATTTGAGTTTTGGTTTAGATTATATTAGTTTGACCATGTTGCCTGGCGTTTTTGTGAACAATATGTTGCATCATGAATAAGGTATTTCAAAATGTTATAGTTTGCAGTATGGAAGTTATACGAAAGGTTTAACCTTCTGAAAGGGTAATACTGTTTAATTAGTGAAAGTACAGCATGACCTTCAGTGCAGAGACATGCTCTGAATGTTTTCAGCTCCATTTCATCTAGGGAGATTTCCTACAATTGTAGGAGGCATAGCTAAAGCTCACCATTACTTAAAATGTAAGTCACTCATTCTTTCATTAAAATAAACAAGAACACACGGTTTCCTGAAATGTGTTCCAGCTGGATTCTGTCTTGAGGTCTATGTAGTCACCCATCACTCTTATACATTGTGTCAACTGCAAAGTTACTATCCGCAACTCCAGGTCTTTGGATTTAAGGTTTGTCTTGTTGCCTCACTCTTTTCATTGCATCTAAAGGTAATTGAAAAATCAGCGCATGACACGGTTCGCACTGCTCTCCAACGCTCTGAGGTTTGCCACAGTTTGCACTGGCAGAACCGTTTAGTGATTCAGTTTGATTGTGGGATTTCTGGAGCGCATTGCACACAGCCTGCGTTTTTCCTTCTGGCATTGGTGCCCGTTAGTCCCAGAAATGTCTCCGATTTCAAAAACATGCCTTTAAATTTTTAACACTCTTTTCTGACCCTGTCTTTCCTCTCTGTTTGTTTTCCAGTGTTTATGTTTGTTTTATATGTGCATGTCTACATGCATCTCTGAGGCGTTACATAAACAGTGCCACTATTTCAAACTGCATGTTAAAGCTTGCTAATGGCAAAGGGACGATGACATTTACTTGTCAGACCTTTTTAAAACCCCAACCATGACTTTGATGTTAAAAATGTTTATCTTTCAACCATACAAGCGTAGTTCTGTTTGTCACCCTCCTCCCTTTCTTTGCCTCCACCAGAGTGTTTACCATACATGTGATCAGGGTGTGTAAAATTCATGTCAGATTTGTCCCCTGTACCCTGGAGAGCAGTTCAAAGGTGCAAGATTTGGTCTTACTGCTCCAACTGAGGTTGAAAAACCAAAAAAACAAAACAACAACAAAACACACACAAATAAACAGCATCACAGGAGCTCACGAAGTCGGATCAGAGAGACAGCGTGGCTGCCTAGAGAGCCGACACCGGTGATGGAGGCACACTCCCTTCAAAGGAAGGTGGGATTAACCCACAGGACGTGCCCATATGACATGTCTACTTCACAGCCACCAGCTAACTACAACGGAGACAGTTGCTGCCACAAGGTGGCGTCATATAGTTCAATCACTATTTGCTAGTATGTACAAAATGAACAGTGGTGTTACAGATACACACACTCCACTCCCCGGGGAGGAAATTACCAAACCACTCAGAATTCATCAGCAAAACGCCATGCTTTTCTTACAACATACACACAGAGCCCTTAATCATTACGAAGTCGTTTGACCGAATTAAGACACATCTATAGCCCGTTGGTTTTAAAGGGACGCACAAATCTAATGCCAGTTTGACTGATAATTATTTTACTAATTTAAAAAATTATAATATTACAAAAAACATTTCAAATCTCCTTTATAAATTAGTTAAAAAGTTAATTAGTTAAGGATTCCCCCATTTAATTATACCACTGGTCCTCAGAATGCCGTACTGTCTGTCAGGAGGGGACTGCTGCGTCAGGGCCCATGATGCAAACGAGAGGAGCACACGTGTGGAACATGTAGGAGAACACGGGACCGTAAACAGAGAATCATCATTTCACTGCACTGCTTTTTAAGATAACAGTGACAATGGTGTTTGTTACATGGTATTAGCCTGCCCACAGCAAATAAAAAAAATATATATATTACACACCCTTTTTCTTTAACTGTCAAGATAAATTAACAACAAATTGGTTTGTGGCTCAAACACCTGCAAAGTCACCTTTGCAAGTTTCTGCTTGATTATGACATCTGGGCAAGATAGTGTTCAAATGAAAGAAATCATTTTCATGATATTTTGCCCATGTTACCAACATATGTTACTCTAATCTGTGTCTTGGGATAAAATTATTTCACTTCTGATTTTTAATTAATCACGATGAGCAAATTTTACAACCACAGCCCTAGGTCTGGTGAATGCTAAATAATACTTATAAATAGCGGTACCACATCTCAACATTAATATACTTAATGACCAAACTGACTTCTGTGTAACATAAAAACAAGGTTTTAAACAAGAAAATTGATGAAAAAATATCTTTAAATAACTCATACATGAACTAGAAAAAGAACTAGAATTTAATCGATCATACATGGTGCAATATAATTAACTGTAAAGACATACCATAAATAATATACATATTCAGCTCCTCTCATTGACATGTATGCGTGAGAAGGATCCCTAATTAACCCACCCTAGTTCTTTTGTCAGAAGAGGTCTTTGGGCCAGAATTCCAGTGACGTGACACAAGCTTTGAATAGCCAAAAGGGTGAAGCCTTACGCTTCTGCTCTGCCTGCTGCCTTTCTCTGAGAGGAAATTAAAATCAACTTTTATTTTTATCCCAAAGCCTGCCACAGCTTCCATGTTATCACTCTACAATCTGTAGAATGTTATTAACACCGATTTTACCTGGGTCGCAGCCCTGTCTCACTCCATCCTTATCTGCAGGCCTGTCGCGTCACATTCGGAAAAGTTCTTTTCCTCCTGCCTACCCACAAGTCTGCTTCCTGACAGAAAGCCAGCTAAAGGCAAAAGGCGCTGTACTTTGTGTAAAAAAAATAAATAAATAAAAATTGCAGACATATCTGTAATTGCATTAATTAGTCTGTGAACGACTGCAAGCAGCTCTGTTCAAAGGTCAGTATGGCAAGATAGCAATTAGACATACACACAGAATATAGACAGTGAACGGTTACCACACAGGAAAGCATGACACAGAGAAAACAGACAATATGCCGGCATATGTTGTATGATGTGCAACACGCATGCAACATATGACAAAAAGTAAATAGGGGAACAGTGAGGTGCAAGGATGGGACTTCTGGGGGATTTCATGTTCCCTCTGTAACCTCTGTCCCCACAGGCTTTGAGCCAGCAACCGTTATACACACAGGTGCGCTTTCCTCCCCCATCCCCGAGCCACACGAGTCACAGGCCACCCCCCAACCCCAGCTGTAAACACGGGCGACGTACAAATGAGTGTCGACTGTCAAGGACAGGGAGCATCAGAGCTCTCAGGAACACTGTCACCCACCTGTCACCCACCTGTCACCTCCTGCCAAGCTCCATTCCACTTAATCTGCCCTGATCCCTCATTTCTACAGAACCAAAATGGAGAATAGATTTTTTTTTTTTTTTTTTTAATGCAAGTCGGTCAAATATTCTCTCAGACGGAAAATCGCACATCAGCAAGTGCCCAAGTAGGTATGAAATAAATAAAAAGATTAGAGAAGAAGCAGATGCATCTTGGGAACATTTTTTAATAAAGAGAAAACTTGCTTGAAGCTGTAGCCATCTGGGAGTACACTGTTGGAGGTTAGGGACAAAATAAAACTCTGTGCCTTCAACTGATAGACTCTCCATGCTTCCCAGGGGTTGCAATTATAGAAGCCTAACCTTAAAGGCGGAGACCAGAGCGTCACAGGAAAATGATGATGGTGGATCAGGGGCTTAGGCATGACACTGGAGGGTTCAAGGCCTTTAACGGCCAAGATGGTCTTGTAACTCTCAGGAGGTCCTAATTAGCCGCAGAGAAAGGCTCTAGGGCTGGACAGTTAGAAGGTGAACAGAACTTCCTGGACCCCTACTGCCACTGGGTCAGCCCCTTTCAACCCCAGGCCCAGGAGTTATCCTCAAGGAGAGCTTAGCAGAGCATGTTATGCAATGGACTCAGGATTCATTTATAAGCGCAGATACATTAAATATATGCTTTTTTTCCAACTATCATTGGCACATAATCAGTTTACCTTTGGCTTAACCTCAGGGCCTAAACTCTTTACTAGTACCTGACATCGGCAGAGCGACTCCAAATAAGCCACGTCACAGGAATGACATCAGACGTGATGACGATTTTTCTCGGGGTTATATGGAGGTCCCGCGAAACATGCGGCAGTTAACATGCCCCCGCACACTTGGTCAGTAACCGCGGGTGGAAATGAGTCACTTGTACTCGCTGCAGCCTTCATTTCTGGAGGCGTGTGGCTCCAATTACTTCACATGGAGGAGTCGAGTTGCAGCACTGATGGACTGTAAAATCCCTAGGTAAAATCATGTTTTCCTCACATATAAGAAAAGAACACTCCAGTAATATAGTTGAGTTTATATCTCTTATTCTATATGTTCTGTTTTTTTCAATTCTACATATAAAAATAATAATGAAAAATGGAATTGAAACAGATAAATAATGATAACGGATGAGACTGAATGATTTATTACTGACCCTGACAGGTGGAAATTCAGGGAGACTGGACTGGGAGAGAAGGAACCCAGCATCCTTCCAAACATCCAGTTGCAGAGGCTAGGACCTGCAGCTCTCAGGTGAGGGAGGTGTCTCTGTGACTCTCCTGAGTTAGCAGCAACAGTAGCCAACAGCGCTTACTGATAAATAAGTATACTGAGTGATGAGTCTGTTTACTGAGTTCAAGAACACTGGTTCTTCTAGTAGAAAAGCCAAACTTTGCAAGCCTGAAGGAGAGTCGAGTAAAAAGCAGGTGTTTTCCACACTATACATACGATGGAAGTTTGAAGAAACATCCCCTGATGACCAACCATGCCAAATTATTCTCAAGGCACACAGGGACTGCTTTACACTTTCTGCCAGCCAGAAACAACACGGCACCTGCTGCGAAAGCCACATCATGACCAGCACGCTCGTAATAAAGACGTAAAGTCTTTGACTGGGCGCCAGTTCAGTAAATACAACTGGCAGAATGAGCTACACTTCCCTCCAGTCAATGGAAATAAAGCGGCCAGGCAAATGACAACAAAGACAATAGAGGGAAACAGCATCCAACACCAGTACAAGACAAAATCCATACTTTACATGACGCACACCAAGACAATTATAATCAAGTATGTGAGCAATAGTGCCTCCTCAGGTACAGAGAAGCAGCAATGTGCTGCTGAAGTGCATTTTGTTATTTTCAATAATTATCAGTTGCTTCTCAGACCCCATTTAAGTTATCTATGCCTATGAGCCATCTGGGTAAACCTGGGCCCACTAAGGCCTACCCAGGGCTTTGCCCTTAGCACAGACATGCAAATTTTAAAATTGTCATATTGTACAAATTGTAACTCACAAATTATTTTCAGTTAAAACTGAGAGGTAGACTGTTGGGCTCTTAGCACCTGTAGCTATTGTGAGGCTTAGACTGTGATGTCAAGCGTCCAGTATGTAAACGGACCATCATTCTGCACAACCCCAAGAGCACATGATGAAGCTCTGCTGCCTCTCTGTCACTTCTCTGCGTCAATCTCCTCTTTAACTATGTTTTGTTGCATTTTCTCATTTTTTTTTTTCATTCTTGACATATGTTTGACGTTCTCTGCTGTGCTTCTCTCCTCGTTATCATTTGTTAATCTTCTTCCACTGTCGTCTATTAAAAATGCATCATGCTAAGATAATCACAATAACCCTGCAGAGAAAAAAATTACTACAAATATAAATGCCATAATGGCCTATCCAATAAAAATTAATCAATGACATTGTGTGGCATGTAGATGGGGACATTGTAATAGGCAAGTTGTACACAGTCAGTTCTTCTATTCTCAATTTTTTATGTGCACATCTTTAGAGCACATAAGTATACTTCTATGGAAGTATACTGCAAGCCCCACGTGGGTTGCAATTGGCCAATTAAGAAACTGTAATGTAGACACCTGTCTATAGACCTCAACCCCAACTTAGTAAGCCGTATGTGCGCTACTGGGAAGCCAAGAAACATCATAGATTGTAGTGATTTGGGGTTTCCATGGTGACTTATCACCATCACTGTACTCACTCACATCTCAACTAATGAATCCCAGCTGGCACTGATTAGACTTATCATGCTGTTATGGATAAATAAGGCCAGCTGGGTGGACTCTAGAGAGAGACTCACTCACTCTCTCATTCATGAACATTAAGCTTTGAGTAATCATTGACTGTTTTGTTTAGAGATAAATATACCTTCTATGTATACTAAAAAAGCTTTTAAAAGGATATCCTACTTGAAAACCTGTCAGAGGTAGTAATCCTACAAGTAAACTGAGAATTAAATATAGGTCCCCAATGCCCTATCAATTTCTCAGGGCCAAATGTGTGTTCAGAATTTTCAGGGGAGGAAAAATTTTTTTTTTTGTATTTTACAACAATAATAGACTGTTTATACAGCATATAACATAACACTAGCTGGGACTGGGACAGCATCCCATAGTCAAACACATTAATATTTCTCCAGCAAATTTTATACATGTTTACACTAAGTAGGGCAAATGAAAACTAAATTATCAGGAAGACTGTAAGCTGTAAACTCGGTCCACGACTGAGCGTGGGATTCCTACCCAAGATAATATTGAAACGCACATTGAGAGCTTTGCAGTCGTAACTGTTATGGTGCAACCTGTCACAAATGGAGTGAATATGGTGTTCCCGCTTACCTTCCTCGATTGTATTTCTTTAACATAGAGAGGGAGAAGGAACTCTGAAATGCCCTCCAGTCGGATTCCATCCTTGGTCACACGGAGATTACCCATACCGTCCTGCCAAGAAAGGGGAATGGGATATTAGCTAACAGAAAAGAAGCACTGTGTTTTGCTACTCAGCTCAGCATGGGCATAGCAGCCAAAAGGACACCTGTTCTGTTTGTGCAAAAAAAAAAAAAGAAAAATCACAAAACACCTGATGCGTATCACTGAGTAAAAGCACCTGTTCAGCATTACTTGAAATTTTATTCGAAAATGAAATTTATACAGGACTTCTCAGATGACTTGCGGTGTTCGATAAAAAAAAAGCAATTCCATGTGTTTGCATTGTGAAATACAGTACATGGACACTATGTTGTACCCTATCTAGTTTGAATTTAATTTCACCTATCTATGCCTGTCCCATTGCTGGAGTAGTAGCTAAAGTACAATTCTCAGTTATTTGCAGGCTAAACTAATACCCCGTCTAAGATAATTTTCAGACTCATTCACAGGGTAAGTTAATCAAAATGGCAACACACAGGCAAATTCACAGATGCTAGACAAAGGAATCTGATTACACAACTAGGCCCAGAAGCCAAAACTGCACCTGTTTCAGTGACACAGCCATATGACATAAAGACTTTGTGGAGTTGAGATTATGCTGTATTGTAAGATCCTCTAAGCTTTAATGCCATTAAATATTAAGAGCAGTATTATGCCTCTTGAGTTTAGACTGCAGCTGAAATTCAAAACTCAGTACACTTTCTCTTGCAAGTAAATTTCAGCTGTATTACAGCACTAAGATTATGTATTAGTAATAATAAAATGACTCAAAGTCAAAACCACAACCATTAAACTGGTCCTAAATCAGTCAAGGTTCTTTAAGAAAAATAACATTCAGTATATAAACACCTCTCACATGGAACATACTGACAAAACTGCATGGCAGACAGAACCATAACTCTTATGGTCATTGGACCTGGGCCTCTAAGAACTTGACCAGCTTCTCCCACCAAGAAAATATGTGCCAACATAAAACGTACAAATAATTTCTCTCAGTGATTTGCCACTTGATTGTCATTTAAATTACAGATCCATATAAATGTAATATAAATGCAATAAAGCCTGGCTTTGTGACTGAATGCAATGTGGGGGCAGCCACCCAGGACTCTGGGTCCCTGACTAGAAGTGATTCTGCAACAGAATTACAATGAATCCAAGACCAAGTCATTGACAGGATCACCCACTTGTGAAAGCCAATAAAAATTGCATATATCAGTATCAACAAATAATACAAGAACAGTGTTTAATGATGATCATACACATTAAGAAACATTGTGGTGAAACTGAAAACTGATTCAATCTATTCTTGGCATTTAAAAAAAAAAAAACAAAAACCACTTGTGCGTATGAAAGCCTCCGGAACAGAAAGGCAGAGGAGAGCGAGGATGACATCTGTGAGCTGTAGTTCTCTCAGCACTCTCCCGTGTCAGGAAGCCAAACTCTCTACTGGAATTGACTATTCACTCAATGATGACACAACAAGCACAACTAAGCCAGTGCACAAGTTAAAAAAACACACTTTCTGATCTAAGATCAGAGAGAAGATTCCCACTGTTTTTACCTTGGTAAGTAAAAAAAAGGGGGGGGGGGAGGGAGGGAGGGAGATAGAGAGAGAGAGAGAGAGAGACAGACAGACAGACAGACAGAGAGAGGATGAAAGCATAACTTATGACTAAGTTGAACTTCTTAAACCTCTCCATGTAACAGGTTTACTATCAGCCTTGGAAGACACGCAATGAACCTGAAAAAAGGAGTCTAATCTAAGAAAGCATACTTTGTTAAAGCTGGACAATTTAAGATGGCTTAATACTGTAAGCCCACACTGCAGTTTAGACGATATCACCACAAAGCTACAAGTTCCAAATACAGTCACTCTTCCCTCTGGTCTACTGATCAGCATCCTCAAAGTTATGAAAACTTGGTTCCTGTTTTCGCATCCTTGGGTTTGGCACTGAGACGAGCAAAAAAACATACTATATTGTTTAAAGAATCAGGCATGTCTTTAAAATGCTTGAGGAGGTCTCCTACAGGGTAGTGTAAAAAAAAAAAAAGTGGGTAGCACCTTTGTGAAAGTGTCATCCAAATGTAATGCGTTTCAAAGGACAAAGGCCTCAAAACTGGAGAACATGCTCTCTTCCAGCTATACATGAACCAGCCATTAACACTAACACTCACGTGGTGCTAAGAAAACTGAAACACACCCCTACACAATTCAGCTCAGACATCCATATGCTACACAGCTGTTACATAAGCCTGTGGACATCACTGTATTAGCGTTCACCCACTTCATGTAAAGTGTGATTTAAAAACTCACTGCTGGCCCAATTCATCAAACTTATGAATGAAAAAAATATATTTAGTTTTTTCAAACATCAGCCTCTGACAAAAATAAAGAACGGATGAGCGTAACACGTGGTGTAACTTCAGTATCCTGCAGTTTTGCAGGGTCAGCTAACGCGATAGCTGTAGAGCTCGTCTGAAAGCGCTGCCCTGACAAAAGGAGGCCGCGTCCCGGCGTTTGAGGACCAAAGTGCGTAATTACTAACCGATCATCCAGTCAACGGCGGCTGTCACTCTCCTCGTTCACAGGAGGGCGGGAGAGGAGCGTGGAGAGGGTGGCTCCTTGGATAAAGTAGCATGGATGACATCGCTCTTTGCCACAACAGCTGGTGCTGCTCTTACAGTTAGCTTTGGATTAATCCACTCTGGCAAATAGAGAAGCTTATAATATCGCAAGACCAAACAGCTCTCGGCAGGTTTGTTATATGTGATCAACTTTAAGAAGCTAGAAGACAAAATAATTACCCCTTTGCAGTTCACACTACAATAAGTTAGAAAGACAACAAAACTGGGAGAAAAAAAAACGGAAGTAATTTTGCATGGTAGAGCTTTTACTGTGATCAGAGAGCAGGCCATGACACCATTTGCCTAATTAATGACTTTTTCAGGAACACTGCCTGGAGGAACCTATGTGAATCAATTTATCGCCGAATTTCAACAAACTTCAGTAGGTGTTGCCTTGAAAAGTGTTCGCTGAAGATAATTTAGAGCAAAATTGGATTCAGGACTGTTCAGTTTTGAATGATTTTTTAAATTTCAGCAAGTTCCACGACTGCATCACTGTATGTTGTCTGTTGGACATGAACCACTAGGGTCCGGTACTGCAACTTTGAAAAATTGGTTTTAATATTAGAAAGAAGGGTGCAGTGTAGTGACATTATAAGCTGTACACGAATCTAGTGGAAAGGCTGTCTGGCTCCACAACAAGAACTAAAAGACATTCAGAAACAGTGACTGAGTCTTTGATTAAAATAGATTGGAGTTTACCAGTTCTCTTATGAGAGCTGTTAGTTTTAAAAATCAACGCTTAGATAATTTTGCACTTAAATTTGGAATAAGTGACAAAACATTATTTTACTTCCAGTATAAACTCCATCACTATTAGAAAACCACATTACCTAGCCTCACAGCCAAAAACACAATAACTTCTATGTGCATTCTGAGCATGACACATTGAGCAGATTTACTTTAACGTTTATTTTTTTTAAAATGGTCATACTGAAGAACGAAGAAATAAAGATGGGTGAAGAAAAGCTAAAGGTGAAAGATCCCTATAATAGTACAGTAACTAATAAATTTACTGATGAGTTAATTGATTAAAAACCTAAATTTAGCTCTTGTTAGCCCTCTGAGACACACCTTGTGTCCCCTATAGCATCTGGTGTTATTCATCAAAACATGTTGGTACGTCTTAATTCACTGCTGCGTCAGGCTAAAGTTTCTCTTCTTCCACATTAATTACAAAGAACAGTCCTCCTGCCCCTGTGAAGGTCATTTAAGCTTATGAGAAGCTAAACTACAAGGCACTCTTGATGACTAAGCACAGATGTTTGGCAGCCCATGTGTCTAATACAAACTGATTAGCCATGAATTAATTACACAGAAGAGACAGAACTGGCCTGGGCAGCTGTTGTAGCCTTTGCATCTTCTACATATCATCCTTGTTTCACTAGGTCTAACTAGAGAGGTTTGATTTCCACAAGGAAAACTTTGGCTGCTGCCTCAAGTCATCTCTGATAGGACAGCAAAGCAGTTATTTCTACCAGTGGATAAAATAAGTGAGTGCAACTCTATCAGCAAAAAGCAATTCTAAAGGAAGATTCTGCAATGCAGAGTGATGTATGGGTGGACACTGTAAGGCAGACCAATTTTACTAGTGGACACAATAAAGGGGAACAATTCTATTGATTGATACCTTTGGGGAGTGCAATACAGCAGTTTCTGAGTTATGGAGTTGACAGATGCTTTTGAAGGATATTGGCAAAGTACCAGAATATGGGGATTCAGGGTGTCAGTACATTGAAAACACCAGAGTTGATGCGTGCCCATGGCAGAATGTGGGTGGCACGCTTAAGTGGGTGCCATGCAAGAGATTCTCACGGCTGTGGGAGGGTGTGCCCTTTGGTGTCAGCGAATATCCGGCTACCGCCGTTCTAACAGAACGTGAGCTGCGGGCGCCGCTCTGTGCGGTCTGCCATGTGGCACAATACGTTGCACTGGCGCCTAAACCTAGACTTCAGTTAGAAATGAACACACTCAGCATTAAAAACAAACACGATGCAGCAAACACCCGCGCAAACGTGACTGCCCTCGCTCTTACAGTCATGACTCTGACAGCCTCGGCACTGATTCAGAGGGACGAACGACGCACTGACTGAGAAGCCAGGAATGGGTGGGGGGGGGGGTGGGGCGGTTGCGCTGGTTCAAGCTCCTTACTCCTGCTGTTCTCCTCGCACAAGGGTGCTTCCCACGCAAGCGATCGTGTTCCTGTTTCTCACTTCCACTCCTCCGGAATTCATTAAAAAACACAGCTGGCCGCCCACAACAAGCAGCTGAGAGCAGGAGCCGCGAACGGAATCTCTCGCGCTGCCGTTATCTACCAGACCATTTCCACTGGTGTTTCTCCCCCTCTTTGATGCTCGGTTATAAACCTGTGGGGCTGTCCACAAAGCGCGTCTCAAAAACAACAAAAGAACCTGTAGGTTGCCGGGGGGGTCGCAGAATTGTCAGGCAACAGGAAGGACCGGTTGACCACTAAATTAGCCGACCAAACACATAATCTTTATCAAGCCCAAGTGATTATCATCAGCTTTCTCAATAAATCCCCAGCACCAGGACACTCCGGCGTAATAATGTTTAAAATATATGACACACGCACAATTATCCAATTAGGAAACAATCGGCTACGTCAGGTTTTGATTTAGCTGCCATTAAAAGTGAATTTAAAACCTCATAGTGAATGTTTAGTTGAAGCATAGGTCTCCATGTGCCTGAAGACAAAGGGTTCTTGCTTAAAAATAAATAAATAAATAAAAAACATAAGCTATATTTTCCACATGATTTCAGTCATTGCGTTCCCTGACTTACCGTGCGTGCGATTATGTTCCATAACTCTGCCTCTTAATGATAGCTACAGTGCATTTATCTATATGTGTGGATGAGTCGTATATTTTCTGGCTCTGTTTCCAAGATCATTTTCTACTTGACCAACCTTGGCTTGAGGCTTACAACTTGTATTAACAGAACTGTGCATCAAGAAAAATAAATGCACAATGGTACATTAAAGAGATGAGTCACATTTATGTTTTATCTTTCATCAAACAGTTTATAAATATTTGCAGAGTACCACCTGAGCCTGATGGTGTAATCACATGTTCAGAGGTGTTATAAATCTGGGTCACCTTAATAAAATTAAATCCAGCCACGCATGGCAATTACCGCTTGGAATCATGGGACAATTCCCCACATCGGAATGGCTAGGGATGACATTGAGTGCTTTTTAAAAATAATAATAAAAACTAGGATGCCAACAAAGGTGACTTTTAAAGGCTGTGGCACAGAGGCTGTACAGGTGAAAGTATATGACAAAGACCTCCACCTGCTGTTATGACAGGGGATAGAAGCCAGGGAAGACTTGGTTTACAGCCTGTCGATAAGAAAGGTGTCCCGTGAAATGTGAGCAGAGAGTGGTCTGTCAAACTTACTTAACCCACATGCTATGTTCGTTACACTGTGACACACAATCTGTGTGGAACAAACCCCTTTGGTATGCTTATTATTACACATTTTGCTGCCCTTGCTATCAAACTAGGTTCCCCATGACAAACTTGAGGTCGCCTCAGAAGCAGTGAGGAAGGGTGTGCACATTCAGGAGCTGGGTGAGGTAAAGCGAGAGAGAACAATGTCAGAGTAGATGCTGGATACTCTGATTATGAGCAGAAAACACTCACAACCTAATGAACAATCTCCCAGTGAGTTATTACTTGACAACAGCTGTCCCCGTGAGTCACTTCTATGGGTGACCATTAGGCAGCTCAGAAAACTGGCCATGACATCTAGGTCCAGGCTGCAGAACCTTACATGATCGACAAGCCCATAAGACTAGCTCTTTCTGAACTTTAAGATCCATCACATAAAGGAGCCCTTCTGTAGCCAGTGAGGATTCTGGAGAACCATATTGTTCAACATCTGCCGCATTTCTGCACACCTTGTCTTTATTTAGCAGCTCATGCAAGCTGTTGTCACTGTCTGCAGTCCATGAACCGTGAACTGGACCCAACCGATTGATTCGCCATTATTATTCAGTCTGTGTACATGTTTGCATTCTTACTGCTGCTTAGGAAAACAACAAGGCGTACTTAAACAATCTGGGTTTAACAATTATGGGTGGACAGTTGTACACAAATATTTGCATGATAAAATTTTAATTGGACTCTACATTCAGTGCAATGGCATAAACATGTTTAATTGTCATTATTATAAGAGTGAGTGAAATTCAGAATTGTGCTGTTTACACTCTGAAAATAAATTTATTTATTAAGAACTTAAGTAATTAAAAGTTGAATTCAAACCTCTTACTTTATTCTTTTGCCCGAAGTATGAATTGCAAATTATTGTGTTTCTTTCCTCTGATTTACACAGTTTTTTTCCTCTTTCCTTTCATGACAAAAAGTAAATGTTACTTTGGGAATGGGTAGAAGATGAAGAAAGCCAGCGCGTTGCCGGGCGGGAGGCATCCGCTCTTATCAGTGCTTCCTCCTGGAATGCGGGCGCAACCTCCAGGTAAGTGGTGTGATTAATACCTATTCACAAGCCACTCACATGGTCTTCCTTAATCATCTTCAATTATTAATGGCTCTACCACAAAGAACGCAATTAGCAGAATAATTAGCGCAGCCCCGTGGTTCGCAATGGGATTTTTCACCCCACACACAGTTTGGAGCTCTTTTTCCGGAGAACTTACAGTGGTTGGGATTTGTTCACAACCACAATCATATCAGCATGCCTCTCTGCTTGCACTTGCATTGTAAGAAACCCCCAAACAGTAATATGCCTAACAGGTTGTTACTGACTGGTAGAAATTGATAAGAGAGCAGGAAATTACTGTTCACAAACTCAACAGAATATTGGTAACATAAAACCAATTTCTTTGTGAATATTTAATGCACCTTTCATGTAATGCAGTATTAGCTTGCTGGAGTTGGAGGAATCCAAGCATCAATTCAGTAATTAAACAAAATGATTGAGTTATGAGTAACGTAAAAATGTTCTGTAATGGAAAAATCACATTATCTACAATTAACTACAATATGCATTTACGTTTGTTTGTTACAGAGAAAACATCCTCATTGGAATGTGTGGTAGTGTGACAGACATTCATACGTGATGACTAAACAATGTTGTTGGTAACCATGGAAGATAAACCTGAAAGCTAAACAATGAGGAACAGCGCTCCTCTTCCCTCTCAGAACTCCGCTGCTCTCACATGCTGACACTTCTCAGCCATCAGGTCTACTTGATGCAGTGTGGTAACACACAGCAATGTGGCCATCATTTCCCCCACTTCCAGCGGCTCTCTTTGAGGTTGTCAATAGTCGGGAAATAGTTCAGTGTCCTAAAAATCGCACACTGTTGCAGGCAGCCATCACCAAGCGACTTCTGTACTGTGGCAGGACATGACAGCCTAGGTTCTGTGACCGTCAGTCCCACCGGACAACTCATGTGCTCTTGGCGTACACTTGGGTAGGGTCTTGCCTCTGGTTCTTACGGCTGTATAATATTTTATTTCTTTGGATCTAATTTGATGTTTCCTGTGTGCTTTACACCAGCTGTCCGACTCTCGCTCTGATGATAGAAGTTTTCTGAGGCCCAGAGCTTTTTAGTTATTTCAATATGCTAAGTGTCAGTGGCAGTCTTTTGAGGAGGATTTGTCAGGCAGTACTACAATTTGGTGTGTGGATCCACCATGTGTGGCAGTGCTAGGTGTTAGTGTGAGGTACAACGTGTCAGTGTTATCCGATGGTTTGGGCACTCATGTGTCTGGCTTTATGCCAGACGCTCTAGTTTCTCATCTCCCAGTCCATACACGGATGTTTTTTTCTGGAATTTCAATATGAATGCTGTTGTTTTTGATGTTATTGGCACATGCACCTAACAGATACAACACAAATATGATGTGTTTCATTGGCAAAACTGCTCTATTAAATTAAAAGCATATAAGAAACAGGATTGATTGAAGAAGAACGTATAAGTGGTAAGTAGAACATTTATTTAACCTCTCTGTTTGCAAGCAGATATTTTAAATTGGTTTTAGTTCTTTCAGTTCTGTACATGGTTTTCATTTTGCGTTTTGTCTGTAATTGCAGTCAGATAATAAATAGTGACAGTGTGCAGTGATAGATGTCAATCACATGTGCTATATGTCTATGTCTCAGTGTGCAGTGCTATGTGTCAGTGTGCAGTTCTGTGTCTCAGTGTGCAGCACTGCAAGTCAACATATTGATATGTGTTTGTGTCCAATGCACTGGAGTGCAGTGCAAAGGTCTGAATGGGCCTCATTTTGTTGACTTAACCTGCCCATATCCACAACATTCAAACGAGCACCTGCTTGCACCCACATTAAATTTGCCAATTTAAGCCCACAACCCACCTGCATTGTTATAGTTTCAACTACATTACAAACATGCCATAGTTTTTTTAACTGGAGTAATCATTTTAAGTTGCACTACATAAAGATACATAATGGTGTACAGTGTATCTATATACATGGAAATAACATTAAATAATTATATAAAGCAAAACAGTAAGAAATACTATTTACAGATATTGCAGCCTGTAACCATTAATGTTTATAAAAGATCTATGTACTTGAGTTTTCCACGGAAGAAGACAATATAGTTTACAGAGTACAATGTAAGTGTTCTGTGTCTCTGTTCCAAAACATCGGCAAACACAGAGAGATCATTGGGAGGGAGCACTAAAAGCCAGGATGCAAAGGGCATGGCATGCTAGTTCTGTTATCTATCTTCTGTGTAATGTATAAAGACAGAACAGGACAACTGATAGGATTGACTTAGGCAAAACTGTCAAAAAAAATCCTGTACTGGTCCATACACATGATCCCATTTAGCGCAATCAATTATACTTTACAAATGCTGGAAATTTTCTATTGTCATTCTTCCATCACTGAAAAACTGTGCAGTTCTAATGATTCAGATGCTTCCAATTTGAATTTAGCCAATAGAAAATGAGACTTTCATCTGATATGGAAAGTTATCCAGTTTATTTAGCAGTATACAAACTTTATCAATTTGTAAATTAAAACCTGTGTGAGAAATAAATTGTCTTCTCTCTTTAGCTCTATTTCATGACAGCCTGTAGAAATTAAGTATTGAGTGCTATTATAATAACAAGCGAGATTTGTATCATATTACAAACACAATTATCGTTCATAAGTTGACAATTTAAACTGAGAGTTTTAATATGTTGTAGTTATTGATATTATATATTTTACATTATAATTATTAGTGTTGTTATTGTGTGAGATTTGTCCCTGTTTTATGACCCACCCCCAGCCACAGTAAGCTAGGCTGGCTGACGGCCCGTACCTGCCCACAATACCAAAAATGTGACCCCTGCCGCAGGCTAATGTATCAGATCCCATGGGATCCGTAGGGTGGGTTTGCACACCTCTAGTGTAGTGCTCTAGGACAGACAGGTAGCTCAGCAATATCATTACTATAAGAGTGAGTCCATGATGTCATAATGCTACGCACACCGATGTTGGCCCAGAGGCAGTGGCCCAATCACCAAGTGAAGGTATGTATCAATGCTGAATTATGGGTAATGACAATAGACACTGAAAAAATCACTGCAAAATACTGCTGTGAAAAGCAATAAATTTAAACACATCACTATCCTATTTTTTTTTCCATTTTATTGATCAAAGTCAGAGTCTGTTCCATAACTTTGAGCATTTTGAAAAACTCAACTCTCTTCTTGCTAAATTCAGTCTATTTATCACTGAAATATCGATAATCCTCACCAGGCTCTTTCTGCATTGGCACACTGTGTTTCAGCTAACAGACAAACAAAAGCTTTCCATTTCTTTCACACGCAGCAAAATACAAACCAAAATTACTCAGTGCTTCGTCCACTTCATTTTGGACAAATCTGGTGCTTGTACGCTATCCATTTTTCAAAACACGAAGAGGAAACACAAGGAGTATTTTGGAACCCAAAATACCCAAACTACAATGTACAATTTCACACATATCTCTCGGAAATTTCAGAGATAATAGCAGGCACTGTGGCTAAATGCTTGAAATTTGTTTCAGTGAATGGACAAAGAATGTAGACTCCTATTGTCATTTAAAGGTGTGCCTATGTTTAACACATGGTCTATGTTTTTCACAACAAATGATGTCTACACTTACATTGTATTTAAAACCATCCAGAAATTTTCTTAAAACCCTTATAGCAATATACAGCATAATTTCTGAGAAATCTGACCTCAAGTTTGTTTCATTTTTGTTACCTGCCAGGTCTGACCAGGTGAATGATGGAACACTCACCACAGTGAAGTTCATGACCTTTAGGATCCAGATGGTCAGGGCCAGGTTGACGATCATGGTGACCAGAAGCAACAGGATGAAAAAGTAGAGACAGCGCTTCCTCCAGCCATAAATTCCCACAGGGTAGGCAGGGCTTACCCCAGGTTTCTGGGGAGGGCCAGGCTGGGCCGCCAGGATGTACTGCTCCTGGGTCATCTGAAAGAGAGAGCAGTGGAAAAACGGCTCATGTCAAGCCCAGGACAAATCCCAGTCGGGGGAAGAGTGGTTAAAAACCTGCATGCAAGTTGAAATCCTAGGTAGGAAACTGATGACTTCATAGATGAAGAATGGATTCTAAAGCAAAGTTTTACAGCTTGGTTCTGGAGAAGTACACTGTAGTCTGGTTTCTGAAGCCAGAAGAACAGAGGCTGCCAATCCTGTAGCTACGTCTTTGTGGTAGTACTGTATTTCAATTACAGCTGTAAAATAATGGATGGAAAGCTCACAAAGGCACACTACTGCAGCAACCAGGAGTGAGCAGTTCCCCTTAAATATAATAGCTCCTAGTTGCTCACTCACTAAGCCAAAGGCCAGTTTGGAACCCATAACCCTGAAGGTGTTCCTCAGTAAGCCACCGTGCTGCATCCAATTTTAGAAGCTGAGAACTACAAAGAGTGTGACTTAATACTATGAGTTTAATAAACATTATTTGTTTTAGTTCAGAGACTGAATTTTCCTTGTTGTGGCATTCCTGACTATTGATTGGTTACACAGACATATTGACACAGGAAACAGGAAGTGTTGAAAGTTGAAGCAAGGTGAACCGTGGCTGAATTGAAGCTCTAGTAAAAGTTTATCTACCCTCCAGTGAATGACTGCCTTACTCAGACAAATATAACAATCGCAGAGAGAAACTTCACTGAGTTACCTTTATGAGCAACTCATAGGAGACCATTGGATCCTGAGGTCCTGAAAGACCACAGACAATCACCTCTTGCCTACAAAGATGTCCACAACCAAGCTACCTCAAGTACATCTAAAGTTCTGAATGCTTTGGTTGGAAACCACAAAAATGGAAGAAGTCTGCGACTGATATTCTTGCAAGTTGCCATGGAGAAAAACAGCTGCTAAGCAACCAAATAAGGATCCTTTTGGCAGTCTTTCAAAATGGAGTCTTGCAGTTTCATTTGATCTTTTTTTTCCATGATCAAGATCTGCAATTTGAAATCACTGAAAACTCAGCAATGTTTGCATTAAATCTTTCCACATCTTATAGTGTCTTCATGTACTACTGTCACTTTTTGGATCAAATTTATGTGCTTTCATTACATTTACAAGAGAAAATGTAAAAGATCACTAATGCAAGATCGCCTGCGAAGTTCAACTTCAGTGTAAAAAAGAGAAGGCTTTCAGAAGCCTGTTTCTGCTGTTTCCCTGTGTGTGTGAGACAGTCAGCAGGTTTTCCCCGATTTATGGAAGTTTACATGATATGTGGCAGCACTGACACTCTGCAGGTCATCATCTCTACAGCTGGAAGGCTTCACATGCTAAAAATAAGATCCACAGGGTGGAGGTGAAGGAGTATCGGCTATCTCTGGAGTTGACACTTTCATGCGTCTCTCAGATAACTGAAGCGACAGCCGTCAGCCGCCTGACGTGATCTTCAGTTCACGTGACCTTATTTATATTTTCAGAACAATCTTATTTCTTTCCACAAACTGTCAGGGCCCTAACTCTTCATGAAATCAGAAAAAAGTGACAGCAAAATCGACGACTGAAAAAGCCAAAACGGTCTTCTCATAATCCCCCCTGTTTGTGTGGCTCATTCCGGAAGACTGGGCAGAAAAACCTGATAAAGCGCTCTGATAAGACACGTGTTAAGCACAGTAATTCCTCATTCAGAATTCTGAAGAGGACCAAGCTGTGCTGTCTGCCAGAGGCATAGAAAGATCCAGACATAAGAGATAGTCCTTCAGACTCTCTGACGTTTCTGTTGATTCCCCTGGTTAGGTGTGGCTATGTGGACACAATTGGGCTCCATGGGTAATACTGAATGTGTGTGGCTTGCTGTGTCCGTCAGTATCCCCATAGCTTTTCAAAATCCCTGCCTACTGGAAACCCAAGTGATCAGCCAAGGGTGTGGATATGGCTGCTGTTACCTGGCAACCTTGGTTATCTGGTTTTGCCACAACACAGCAACATGACATTCTGGCAGCTAACTCCCATCTGAACTGGAAGCAGCATTAAAGAATTGATTCATTTTTAAAGGTCAACTCAGTAGTTAATGCCATCTGAGGTTGTGACTGAGATGTTGCAGATTTGCGTTAATTAAATGTTGACATTATTGAACAAGCCTCACTTTTAAAAGCTGCGTCACAGTGCTGACAGATTCCTCCTGTGTTTCAATGAGAGTTTATAAATCACACATATCTTCATTACAGGGCAGCCAGACCTAATACTTTGCTAGAACACTGAGAAAAATCCCCAAAACATATGGCTTACTTCAATATTTCTAAAACATTTTAATTCAATTTCACTTTGTTCTCCCCAAAAACATTCACAGATAACTTTTGGCAGTATGTACAGATGCAAAACATCTGGAAAGCAAAGATTTCCTATATGTGTTCAGAAATGGAGGTTAACCTCAGTAATATGAATGTTTATACATTACACACATCACTTACTGTCTGTGCAAAACATCTCATTACTTTTCTCTTACCATAATTCAAATAGCATTGAACAATCTCCACATCCGATAATCCCTGAATTCAGTAATAGGTAGTCATACAAAGTTTGTGTTTGTTTTGTGCAGACCGATCTAAATTTACTTTTAAATATTAAAGCTGCTTTATTTATTTGTATGTTAAGGTGGGTTCTGAACGGCACCATGGACTCAAACTGCACCACTTGCTTGGTTGAGACACATGACTGATGTGGGGCTTATCCCATCCAGGTGAGCACCTCATGTCATCTAGGTGAACAGACCACCTCATTCATGTGAGTGCGCTACCTCATTCGGGTGAGCATGTTGCCACATCCAGGCGAGCACCTCACATCTCTCTGGTGAGCACATCACCTCATCAGCATGAGTACCTCACCTCAGCTAGGTAAGCATGTTACCTCATTCAAGTGAGCACCTCATTTCTAATTCAAGTCAAGATTCCATCCCTACCCACTGGTCTATACATTGCATATTATTCAGGTCAATTTTCTGCCCTCACCTGTATTTTCTCAAGTATTCTCACACACGCCTACTTTTGTGAGCCTTTACAATGTGTAATCATCACTGCACCCGAAAATATTTTGTGAAGATCCACAGCAAACACACAGGTACTGATGTCTACAAGGCCTCTGAACTCCAGCTCTTTGCTCATGTTAGTCAAGTGAAAACACTCAAGGTCCACACAGAAATCCATAGAAAGACTGGCTCCCTTCACTTTAAATGTCAATCCACTGATGGTTTTAGCTTCATGTGGGATTTTGTGGGATAAATGTGTCCAAACCCCTCAATGACAGTGTTCTCAGCAAATACCTGTCTTCATTTCTCCACTAAACGAGCCCTAGCTTAGCAGCATCAGACATTTTCATCTGTCACCCGTCTTTCTTTTTTTAGAAACAGTCCTTAAAGACAATTAAGCCTCACTACGAATTCATGTCCATGATTCATGCATTAATCTCAGAGGCCCAGATATTTCAGTTTTGAGCCAGAGAAAGGAGCAATAGACAGAGTTCTAATCGGGTTAGGGAATGGGTCATGGCTATAATCCATGGGTCAAAGACAAATCAATGCACCTTAGAGGTGACCAGACTCTACTCTCCACTCCAGACATTGGTTATGACACCCGAACCCACCAACACATACATACAATTCTCAGCCATCCAGGCATCTGGATTTCGACTACAATCAGTGAGGCGTGTCACAGTGGGTGACTGTAGGTTACCATTACTTCTATCCAAGCAAGAGAAGTAGTGCTTTTAGCCTTGTTTGCTTTGTACACATCATGATCTGTCCAAACAATGTCCATGTTGAACATGCAGTAGCAATGCCGGCAGGTTTTACCTGCCGACTACATTTTAGCAATTTCTGTTATTGAACTAATGAAAATGATGTCACTGTTTAATTCTGAGGCGCACTTAACCCGAGCCCAGAAACAGCAGCCTGAACAAGCCTGTCATTGGCTGCAAGGTGACAGGACAGAGAACAGAAATCCCTTTTGAGAGCTGAGCATTTATGTCCATCGATAACCATGGACACAGCCCTGCTCCTCCAGCGGCACAACATAGTTATTGAAGAACATCGACCTCTTCTCAAACTTTTGGATTCCTGACTCGCATGATTCATGAACTAATGTAGACAAAGGTCTGCTGTTACTGGATAAAAGACCATCACCCTGTGGATCTGCAGCTAAACTCTCTGAACCACTTGCCTTCCAGGATTCAGGTAACAATCTGAGTGCCCTCCCTTCACACAAGCTTGTGTGATTCACTCATATTCCAATGCTTTCATCTCAAACCAATTTTACGTTGCCATTAAATGCACACTGTAGTTCACAAAGTGTAAAAAGGTAGAATGTATTACATTACCATTACCTGGGGCAAACTGATATATAAAAAATATCCTCCATTTTACTCAGAACCAGATTAAAAATAAAAAATAAAAATCACTGAGGCTGTCTGACTCTGTGGGCTTGATTCAGGGAAAAGTCACATGGTTGTTTGACTGATGAATTCCATGCCATGGATCATATAGTGCTTATGTTACAGAGCCTGAATAACCCATCAGACAGAGTGAGGGCACTTAGGCTTGGAGATACAGACACCATTTAACTGTGTTGTTTTCATCTTGACCATTTGCTTTATAGCCAGAGCTCAATTTTCATTTCCAGCAAACAGTTTGTACTTACTGGTACTCTTCAAACTTTAACTAATGGATTTCTATCACGAAAAACAAACACACAAACACATTGATGGTCTCTTCCCATCCTATGAGTAGGCAAAGAGTACCCTGCAGCACAAAAACACATACACATATTTGGACCCACAAACACTCAACATGTATAATCTAACACACATTTGCTTCCACACACACACACACGTACACACGCACAAACATACACATGCACACAGCTATTTGAACTGCTTCACACCTGACTCTATGTCCACAGCCAGTCCGTTTTCATTTGAGCAGGAGACACCTCAGCAAACACCCCTGATTCCCCAAAAGTAAGGGCAATTTCACAGATGAATCCCCCTACCGTCCTGCCTGCCAGGGAAGTACTTCTGTCCCCGTTAGTAGTCAGCCAGGTGAGAAGGTAGAAATTGACCTCTTTCGTATTAGGGTGAGGGGGCTAGGCGTCACTGTGAGGGGTCTGTAGCGGATCAAGTCAAGCTACTTGGACAGCACGGAGCACAGAGAAAGGGAGGGACACTGGATTCTTGCCAAGATCGGGGGGGGTATGTGTGCATGAGACATGGAACACCTGTGCTTAGGATCACTCTATTACATTCACCCAAAACACTACTCCCCATCCATGATCTCTTGCCGGGTCACATTCTAAGAGGAATGTAGCACCCGTAAAATCTACAGCTGTGTAACTAGGCAAAGCAGCATGGCACTATGGATGAAAGTGACAGCTAATTAGTGTAATGTCTGTCTAAATGTGCTTGGCCCATTTGTTAAGATGGATAAGTTTATTGGTGCAATCTGGTTTAAGTGCCTTTCCCAAGGATGATGCTTTTCCTGGGCCACAGAACCAAGTCTTTACCCACAACACCATCCTTGCTTTCCCAGAATCCTTTGCAGCTCATTCCACCTCAGTAAACACGGTTGCATAAAACGTATGCTTTAGCCACACAGCCAAGCCTGGTTGTATGTTTGATCCACGTGTGCATATTGCCATGGTGAAAGTCACGGCTTTCACTTCCTTATCAAGATGTTCCCTCTGTACAAGGATGTCTACCTCTGTTTAAGGGGAGATTACAGTTTCAATTACATTTGGTCATAAAAGCTAAAGGCAGACAGATCCACTTTACTGAGCAGTGTGCAGTTGGCAGACTATCCCTCAAACTCAGACATATTGAGACATAAGTCAGATGTTAGAGCACAAATGCTGGAGCTGAAATGCTAGATTTCTTCCCTTTTTGCTGCATGCCCAATATACAGTGCTAGTTCACCTTTTGCAGACTGGGAAATACACATCGGTAGTCCTTTCCTCCAAGTGACCTTAAACATGATTTTGTAATTCAGCAATCCTTTTATAACTTGTAGCTTGAAGACAAAGTCCAAATTCCGACCCGCTGCTCTTTGATCTGAAGCGTCCTAGGGACCAGTGTCAGAACGAGTGATTTAATTAAACTTACTCCCTGCAGAAAGACTTCAGGAAGAGCTCTCCTCAAACAGTCTTAGACTCAACAGGTGGATATGCATTCTCCACAATGTTGGGGCGAAGGTTAGAAAAAGAAATTCTCCCATGCTTTATATCCATGAGAAAAATGTAGCCAGTAATTATTCATTGTTACTTTCTATACTTATATCCTAGTAATAACTGGGGATTAGCAGTTGTACCTTTGATGGAGGTACTTGGTCTTGCAAAACTTTACTAAAATTCACAGTTATATAAATGGGTCAGAGGTTAGCCGATACAGCATATAAATGACTTAGGACGAAAGCACTCTGCCTTAATTAAAACTAAATAGCACACTGACCCCCTAACCAGACATGCATCTCACCTGTGGAGAGAAAACTTGCTTTTTGTAGCGCTCTGAGGGCTCACATGGCAGTAAAAAAGCGAAACTGTTAATCAGCATTACGGGGCAATCACATTGTGCCAGGCAGGCCTACGCCAGGCAATTATCTTTGACAGCAAAGGAGGAGAGAAGCTACTGTCTAACTTCTGCTCTGAAGTTTTATCTGTGTGCGAATCTTGCAGAGGAAGGAGGGAATTTATTTAAATATTTCACCACATTAAACCCCGGGCTGGCGAAAACGCATCATAAAATTAGAAGGGCGAAAATAAGAAGTTTAAGCATATCCTTGACATCAAGGTTTATCTACTTGTAGGTATGTCGTGTAATTGATGAATAAATTGGCATGACATTGTTCCTCTGATTGGAGTCCACTTTTTTGAGGCTCTAATTGACATATCAGTGGTACTACACCAATACCACTGCTCCTGAAATATCCAGGGCACACTGGGAATGAATGCTTCACGGGGCTGGTTATTATCCACTCCAAGGCATGAAAAAACTCAAATCTGAATGAAATTGCCCTCAGTGCGTTGCTCCACCACAACCTGTCAATTGAGCCAAACACACTGTTAATGGTGGATGCTTTGAAAAGCACTTTTCAGAAGGAAACAAGCTGTCAATTCACTCTGTCAAAAGACTGGCAACATTTTCTCTGTTGAGGTGATGGAAAGTGGCCCAACTTCCAATATGCATCGACATCCTTCGCAGAAGGCAAAATAGGGCAAATTTTTGTACATTAAAGCAAAACATCCTTCAGATATTCTGCATTGGGAGGGTTTAACCACCCCATCTACATAATTAAATTATATACCAGGTGTCTTATGAGTTTAAACCTGATCTTTGTGTATTGTTTACTCATTTCAGATGTCCTGCATGTGGTAGATTTAACCAAACTCTGTATATGTAACTCAGTCATGTTCCTGATGTCCTGCATGTGATAAATTTAACCAAACTGTGAGTGGAAGGTTTCAACACACTCCGTGGTTCAATTTAACAGAATTTTAACTAAATTATGGAATTTAACCATTCTGTTTGTACGTTTTAACTAGGTGGTCATTCAGTCTTTGTGTTCCATGTCTTTAAAATTTAGTGGAAAGAGAAAACACTTTTCTGCTGCTTGAATGTTTATAAGTAGCATTACAAAGGTTAGCAAGATGTGGCCTGGAGCCTACCCTGGGCTGAGTACATGAGCACACCCTGACCAAAGTTTCAAGCCATCACAAGACTCACACACACACACACACATACACACACACACACACACACATGCAGAGGGTCTGATGCAACGTCAGTCGATGCATGCATGGGTGACCACTCTTGCACAGTGTCAGCAGCTAAATTCAAACCCATAACCCTGGAGGTGTGAGATAACAGCAGTATGGTCTGACCCACAATGATAGCTTTTGGAAGGCTAAATTGATCATGATTTTCTCTCACTTTAAGTGGCAATAAAAGAAAACAAATATTGCAAAGCCTTGGTTGAGTATTGGTTTCTCTAAGTAATTAGTGTTCTATGCAAAGTCAGAACAACTGGTTGAACAGAAGGCATGAGAGTGGAGGCAAAAAAGAGTATGAAACATCTTGTTTGCTGTAAGGACCCTCAAGTTAACAGCTGCTGCCTGCAAGCTTCTTAAATTGAATTTGCTAAACTGACACGAGATCATTTTCCACCAGGCAAGGGAGGCAAGAGATTGCCTTCGATCCATTCAAGCCCAAGGAGACCTCTAGGTAAGGTCTCAGCATCTTTCAGTCAGGACCAGTGGGTCCTTCTGGGGATTTGGACCTAAACCAACTGACAACATGAGCCTCTGAACACCAAACAGAGGACCATGTTATTTATAACCATATATGGCTCATATGGCACAAAAAATACACTGGCAAATAGAACAGGAGCATTACAGACCATATAATGAATGAATAAGGTCCAAGAGATGACATAATGGACAGGAACCACCAGGAGACAAAAAAAAGTCACTGATCCCAAAAAGGAAGTGTTGAGTTGCTGGGGTCATTCCTTGCATGATCCTTGTTTGTTTATTAATTCATGAAAGACGGCGTTCACCATCCATCCATCCATCCATTCGCTTTACTGCCTTATCCAAATCAGGGTCGTGGGAAGCCTGGAGCCCATTCCAGGAAACGCAGGGCACAGGGCAGGGGACTCCCAGGGCAGAGTGCCAACCCACTGCAGGGCATTCTCTTTGATTTTAAATGAACTGAATTCCTTGTAAGTCTTTGTGTTTCGAGCCACACAGCAACCATTTAAAATAATGAAAATTACATTGAACATAAACACGTGTGGACCAGGGTGGATGCCTACACACAGACAGTATAGACCATAAACAGGGGTCACATTAGGTTCTGAGGTGGTAAGTTGGATGCACAGTTTGGGTTAATTAATAGTGCATGAAGATGTTAAAATTTCACCTGTTACCTCATGGGTTGCAGCGCTGTTTCATCACTATTGTCTGCCAGAAGAGCACAGTTGGGTATTGGTTTATTTATTAATGCAGAGCACACCCATTAGCTCATTAAGACAAACACCTGTGCCACGTATGCACTCCGGGGTGCAGACCTGCCCTCTTGCTTTTGAATGCAGAACCAAAGCTCTCTATCTTGGAACCACTCGCCGTGTGTGTGCGCATGCACATGTTTGTGTCTGCGTGTTAGTGGTATCAGTACAGGCCTCAAGCCACCAGCTGCATCACAATTCACCAACAGCCGCTCGTTTTATGGGACAGGCAAGGCATTTCGGATGAGGCATGGACTGCAGAGGTTATTTTCATTTTTATGGTCTAAGCGTGCACCTGCTTTGGGATCACTGGAACATTAGATTAAAGAATAATGCTTGGCTTTCAGCATATTACTCATGCTGTCCAGAGGAACTACAACCTCCATAATGCATCTCATGCAATTTCATTCCATTGTACTGTATGTGTTTTCCCCACTTTCATTCAGATAAATTTCTCTACAAGTACATACTATGCTAATATTTAGCTATCCACAGATATGCTTTCTGGAACTGAGTTTCTAGTCTAGCAATTTGATGTGAAATCACGGGAAGTGAAGGATATAAGGTGGGGATGCTGCCGTACAGGAGGTGAAATTTCACAAACATATGGGATACACTGCCTTTGACTCCAGGGGATTGAGGCCCACTAATGCATCACCCCTACACACACACACACACACACACACACACAAATAGCAAAAGGGCCTGGCTGTGTCCATGGTTACAGTGCCCTGGTCCAATAGTAATGCTGCATGGCTCTTACCCTTGCTAATATGTTGGTTCGGTGATAATGTCATGTGAACTTCAAAGCCCACCCATGGACACATTTCACTGGTTCAGTAGCACTGCTTAGATGATTAGCCTCACTAAGGCAGTGGTGCTGGAGTTCAGTGCTGATAGACCACTGGTCACACCCACAGATAGAATGTGCTGGTTCAGCAATAATATTGCATAGAGCACAGGCCCCACCTATGGTTATAATGGGCTTGTTCAGCATTCATCATACATAAGCCAAAGACCGTGCATATAGGTACTACCCAGGCCTGCTCGGAAAAGCACATTTCCCTAAGGTCATTCCCTATCATATGCCTGGCACACTACATTGTCATGTGTTTTGCATATATTTGCATATCTTAAAATAAAAACCCACAGACTTTTACAAATGACCAATAATTCAATGGTAATGTTTTCTGAAACAAACACATAAGTTTGGCAATTAATAAAATGTCTATGAGGAATTATATACAATGCTTTATATTGTGTTGTACATTTCCCTGAATTTTATGCATATCTTGTGTGCACAGTAATATGTTGTACATTAACTCTCACGTCTCCTTGGCTCTTGCCCAGAGACCAGATTAAAGAAGACACTGCCTAACAGTCTGGGGGTCAAAGCTGAATGAAGATTTACGAGAAGCAGCCGAGAATGAAGGAAAGGTGGAGGACTATTAGGCTGGGAGTACATAAACTGACTGATAGTACCCTGTAAATTATGACTTGAGGGACACGGGAATTTGGATGAAATTTCCGACTACCATCATCAATAATACATACACTGACAAATTTCAGGGAAACTTCCCTTTTTGTGTGAGGCATCTGCAAAGAGTGTGTGTTTGCACATCTTGACTAACACCCTACCTCAACAATCTCCATTCTCAATGTCACGCTCATACATTAATTTTAAATGCTAAAGATTGCGCAAGACCCACACTGGAAAACAAGTCAAGTCCAAACCGACAATACACTGCTGACTAAAAAGCAAATCCCGCATCATTCTTATGGTTGCGGTTCTATCAGAACCAAACCTCTACCTTTCCATCCTTCTTTTGCTGACAGAGACTGATCTGAAATCTGAGTTACACACCTGAAAGCTCCTGTACATTATATTATTATTATTATCATATAAAACCATTATAGATATTTAGTCATTTCCTTGAGATATTGTTGTGCATAACTGTCAATCAACAGGCAGTTAATTTAGTTGGTGCAGTACCACTTTTGGAAACGGGAATTGTCCGACTGACTCGAGAAACATTTTACATTCGTCTTCATTAAACCCGCGGCCTTAAATTGCTGCAGGAATTAAAAGGAGTAGTCAGTGGAAGCCCTAATTTGCCCACACGCTGGAAGGAGGTAATTTGACGTCCCTGTGAAATGTGAGCTGATGATTAAGAACACCTTGCTGTGCTTGCATTGTCCTCGCTTCATCGTTATGTTTTCAGACAGAGGTGCCAGTCTGAAAGGAACATGGGAAGGGAAATCCGAGCAGTTGTTTCTCTTTTTCCTCTGCTGGGACTCTTTCCAGCATATGGACAAGTCCTCGGTGGAATAACAATTAGACGCATATTATAATGTCTCCCAACGCAGTTGCCTGAGACTACGATTATTAGCACCAGTGCAGGGACCATGCATTACTCCGAGCATATCTTCAGCTGAAATACGCATCACCCTCTTCTCTCCCTTTTCTCTGCCAAAAAATGCACTGCCCTGCACATCTCAGCCTTCTTAGACTGTGTGACGTCACTTTCTGGGCTGGGGGGAAATAAAGGTGGAACAAAATGGCTTGCATCTAAAGGATCCACCGCAGCCGCACCCTTTTTTGTTAGTTTTATCTCTCTCCAAACTTGTCGCGCTATATTTTGGTGAAGCTACCGCTGGAGGCGAGACACTACGCCTGGCAGGAAGTCGGCAGTGGATGTGACAGGAAGCGTGGGATGGTGCACATCTGCATGTCAAGACATGCTGCTGTTCAAGGCTCTACCCTGCTGTCTCCTTGGGGCTAAAGCACAGAAGATGAACTAATGTTACAGTAACGACAGCACACAGGCGCTGTTGCATCACAATGGGGCACAGACTGTTACATAACAGGGTTCAGACTGTGTTACATCAGAAAACTGCATAGACAGTATTGCATTGCAGCAACAGAAGAATCTGGTTTCATTGCAGCACTGTACTCATTGTGTTACATTGAATAGTAGCAGAATAGCCTACAGACAACCGTCATAAAAGTGGGTACTGATAAAATTGTATTAAAATAGGGCATAAATAACATCTTTGAATATGGTAGATGCAGATATATTAAAAGAAACAATAAATAGCATTATTAGTTTAAAAATTTATCTAGTTATACTACAGTCAGGTCTAAGCAGAATTACACTGGAAAAGTCTATATGTAGTGCTTTATTGAAAGGGGTAGTCATAGAATATAGACACTGACAGTTAATAAGGATAAATCATTGACTTTTTGAGATTCTATTACATTCTTTCTGACTTGACCAATTTTGCTGATGCTCTATTATGCAGACCCCAGAAAACAGAAGACTAAGAAGTCCATGTTTAAAGAGTTAGCTCATGATCAAGACCCCAGCATCCTGTCACTCTACATGCATACTAACTTTGTTATCTAATATATTCAGCCATACACCTAATCAAATACCATCAGAAAGTAAACACCCTCTAAATAAATAACAAACTCAGTTGATCAGTGGAAATGCATGATCTAAATTACAAAATTTACAAAATGATCCTTTTGTCATTCATGCAAATAGCTTTATTTTAAGAACATGTTGTGTTTTCCTCTGCATCTTCCACTAAAGAAAACATTTTCTTTTACTTAAAATCTGTCTGGGTTCTATAAAGGATTTGACCTGCATGCATGATGGTTACCTGAAAATTGAAAGTCACAAGACAATAATAAAAGTCACACCTGGTGAAACTTAAACTGCCTCCCATTTCACACCTTCTTCCGAGACATAACCTAGTCCATTTCTGCGAGGTGGCATGACCACTGTAACAGTACTACCGCAGTGTGTGTCACAAGCAGCTGGCAGAGCTAAATCAGTTCATTAACGTTTGCACCTGCCGCTACCTAGTTAAATAGGAAATGGCTATAGTGAAACATTGCAAAGTATTGTCATTACTTTGAATTCTGTGCCCTGGCTTTACGCCTGTCTAGGACTAACTGTGGAAGCTTGCCACGTTCATTGTGTTTTTGGCTACTGTTATTTTTCCCTTGTTCCGTTACAATGCATATTTCATTACTTATTACTGCATTAACCTCTCTGCGTCTGGGTTCTACTTTCATTTTGGCAACTGTGACAGTATGCGACTGTTCTGTTGTGTTTCATGACCACTGTAACAGTGCTACAGCAGCGTGAGACTCTGGTGCTGTGTAACATGACCACTGTAACAGTGCTACAGCAGCGTGAGACTCTGGTGCTGTGTAACATGACCACTGTAACAGTGCTACAGCAGCGTGAGACTCTGGTGCTGTGTAACATGACCACTGTAACAGTGCTACAGCAGCGTGAGACTCTGGTGCTGTGTAACATGACCACTGTAACAGTGCTACAGC
>JABJVR010011248.1:70437-84371 GCA_025773905.1 Chitala chitala | reverse complement strand
CTTCATCAGCTTTCTCCTCCTGTGCATCGGTCTCCACTTCTCTGCTCTTTGTTCTTGTTGGGGTTTTATGTTCCAGGAGTCTGACAAATCAGTGCTGCCGCTCCCTATACACAGTTCGCGCGATCGCGAATTGAAACTGAAAAAGCGAGCGCGCATTCAAACGCAATTTCAATACCCCACATATTTACAGTGGCTCCCCGATGTAAATGAAATACAACATAATTACCCGACCAAATTAGTGACGAAATGCAAAAGCATTGAAATACATTTTTTTTTCCTCCCTATAAGACGGGCGGGGAAGAAATACATTTTAGTAGCCCAACTGGATAACACAATAGCCCCGGGATGTCGGGCTAGCAATTTTGCGAGCCCAGGTTAGGGTTAGGACAAGTAGAGGGGCTGGAGCTAGGGTTAGGGTTAGGACCAGGCGAGGGGCTGGAGCTAGGGTTAGGGTTAGGACCAGGCGAGGGGCTGGAGCTAGGGTTAGGGTTAGGACCAGGCGAGGGGCTGGAGCTAGGGTTAGGACCAGGAGAGGGGCTGGAGCTAGGGTTAGGACCAGGAGAGGGGCCTAATCTGACAGTAGTACATTAACGTTTGTTTTGACAAGCTGAGATGAGTAGCTGTGCTGTAACAGCTAGGCTAAAAGAGCATAAGATGTTCACCCACAATGCAAAGTGTCCTCATCACCACTGTCTCAGAACAGCTACAGCACACATTTGTGGAAACACTATTGGAACATCAATACATGCCAACACTGAACGTTGAATGTAAGGATATCCAAATGCAAGCAGACCATGCAGAAAGCAAACACACGCACACATCTACACTTATCAAAGCTAATTACCACTAATGTCATTTCAGGGTCACATCAACCAGAGAGGATGACATTGTAACACTGGGAATGGCACAAAAGTGTGAGTGGATTGGGAGGGGGAAGGTCTCTAACACACTGAAAACATTAGCGCACAGGAAACCAGCGAGAAGGTTATTTATAGCAACCAGCAGTTCAAATGTAGCACTGCTCAATCGCTTTTAATTATTGATTGCATCAAGCCCTCAACTTTCATAACCAGCTTTATTTCAAGCAGGCAGGCAGGCTCATTTCAAACAGCAATATGTCTCAAATTTAATGTCATTCTTTTTGGAGGGAGGTCAGTTCTTCAGGCTGGGTTAGCTGGTCAGATGGCTAGCCCTTTAAGTGACAGCAGCTGGTGTTGGCTGCTGTTCCAGGGTTCCCTTTTCCAGCATCACAAAGGCATGGCAGTCCACCAGGCATGGTATTTACACTGGCCTGTCAAGTGTGAGTAAACAAGCAGCCATCAGTTTACTGCTGAAGTGAAAATGCAGAATGACGTGAAGCGGGAGGATACGGGACTTACAGCTGTGATACAGTTTCAGCCACTCATCAGCTGCCCCAACTCCACCCAATCAGAAGCTTTTCTGCATGTGATCATCACCATAAACAGCTTCAGCAGAAAACAAGCAAACAACCAACCACCACGCTACCAACAAAATCATAACCATCAGCCTATCAGCAATAGGCAGCACCACCCATGGCATGGGTTCAGCATCTGTACACACCCATATTTATTCAGGTTCCATCTTTATTACTAAAGCGTTGACTCTTAACCAATCAAAGCTTGCTTGCTTGGTGAGAAGAAGTAGAACTCACACGCCAACAGAAACTTCTTAATCAAAGAACATGAGGACTGTTCACTGATTAACCAATGAGCCACATAGGAGCCTGCTGAGGGCAGAACCTATTATTGGGAATAGCAGAAACTGACGCTGAGCCACTGGAGGCCGGAAACACCATCTGGAGAGAATGCAGTGGGAGAAGCTTCTCCACAACAAGAATACAGAAGCTTCCAGTGATTTTTAAAAGCTGGCAGGGTGTAATAAGACCACCAGCATTACTGTACTTCAAGAGATAGAGAATGAAGAGAGAACTTCTCCTGATATGTACCTGGAAATTTCTACCAGACTGTTATTCAGACCTTAGAAGCTAACATCATGATGGCCACTGTTTGAATCTGCTCTCGAGTTATGTGGTTTATGATTCCTTATCCAGGTTTTCATGAGTCTTAAAAGAGCGAAAACCATCTTGGATATTTAAAAACTAAACAACAATTACAGTTGCAAAACCAAACGGCCACATCTTTTAACAAACGTAATTACATTTACACTGTCCTCATCATTTCACGTAATCGCATTGGTGCCATTAACACGCCACTGGGAGAGAACATGAAGGCGTAATTAAACCACAGCTCTCCAAATGTTGCAGTTCTGGAAATGCGAACACAAAATAAGATTTGCACAATTGATTAGGCTTTCAATCCAGAGTTACTGCTCTGCAGACATGAGGATGCCAGTAAATTCTGCTGAAGAAAATGCGGTGCTCCAAAAGATACGCTTGTTAGTCAGGTACACTGCAAGTTACTAAACATTTATTATTCATTCAAAAGTCTGCATAGCAAGGCACAAAGCACTGTATATCCAGGGCAAAAATACTTCTCGTGGCTGTGGATAAGATTATGGAGTACTTTTTCAAAGTGTCCATGCAACAAAATAAAATCAATTACCACATTTCTTTTCTTTGCAGTACACAAGCAAACACCGGGTATACTTCTAAGGCGGTCCAAAACAAGGCCGTGTTGATGAGTGACAAACAACAACACAAGATCAGTGCGGAAATCAACTTCTCATGGCTTGTTTAGCCCACAATGATGATCCTGAAAAAGATGTATTTTCTGCTCAGAGACAGCGAGTGGTCTCGGTCACATCCCACCACAGACACGTGCTGGCAGAGGAGTCTGCATGGCACCTCACAACCAAAGTCATCAGAGATCATCACCGATCACCAGGGCTGATCGATGTCGTCACACACGGGATTCCTGACACAAAGGACTCGACTGTAAAGCGCGCCGTGGGCAGTCTGTCACTTTCCTGATTGCCTCAGTAAATATCACCCCAGCCCCCCCCACCAAAGTGGCAGAAGTTTGAAATAGAAAGCACCAGGACAGAAGACATTATCACCTGACAATCCCAGAATATCCTCCAACTGCATGAGCTGATATTAGAGTTTCAGCGACACGTGGGAGATCTGGAGGATTCCCCGATTCCGTTACTAATGTGCTAACGAGCAGATTGAGTCAGACATCTTGCAGATGGTTTTCAACCTAGAAAATCCACCATATACATAAACCATAAAAACATTATGAAGAAATCAGTACAATACTCTTCTACAAAACTCTATTGGTTTTGTATACTGAACCTAGTCACTTTAAATTTGCAAATATACCATTATAATGAAGACCCTAATAACTGAGTTGTAGCAATATTATAAAGATATTGCGTATTCATGAGAATTAACAAGCCCCAGAATTCCTGCATACAGTTATGTTTACCAAAAACAGGCTTCTTGGCCACAACAAAACAGTTCCCTGCTATCCCTGCTTACATTTGTGAAACTCTTCTTTATAAATTTTACTTTGCAGTTGTCATGTTTTCCTCATGAAACTGACTAAAATCATGCCATGATCTCAGAAAAACATCAGTTCTCATGTTTTCGAGCAAAGAAAAAGTGAAAGGAAAAAGGAACACACTCAAGGAGAGGCAAAACGGTGGTTGGAGTAAAATGTTACAATGTACCGAAAGTTTATTCAGAACACTAAAATGGAGAACCATCAGCATATATGTACTCAACATATAAATAAGCCAACACACCAAGGTCGTCTTGTTGGAAATTGCCTTCAAACATGCTCCAAGAAAATTTCAGGCTTTTTAAAAATATGCTTGTATATGCTTGTCTTTAGTCATCTTGGGAATTCCGTGCCTTACTGAACGAGGAACTAATAAAACACAGGTTGAGCACAATACTTGTCATGAAGTCTATCCTGGGTCAAAACGACAAAATGCCAAGAGACAGGTAGGAGGCAGTGAGTTTGATTACAGGTTCTAACATCCACCCACGGTGGAAAAATGGAGGAGCGCACGCATGCACACACACAGATACACACACACACGTTCAACAAAACCAACCATTACATGGGGTAGGGAGGCATTGCCATATTCATGCAGCAAAGGTCAAGGGTCATGCTGGTGATAATGGACAAGTTTTATTCATTCCTACCTGACAATTCTTGAGCCATCACATTCAGACCTGCAAAGCAAAGGACAAATTCTTCCTCAGTGAACAAGAAACAAGAACATAAAAGAAACACACAGACACATTCCATATTACAGTACAAACCTGACCCAATATAACCTAAAGTATGGGGTAGAACATGGCACAGAGCTTAAGAAACTGGAATAAATGGCAATTCAAGCTCTAAGGGTGACCTTGCTGCTGTTCTTCTGTGCTAGAATCTTAATGGTGCCTTTATTTGTACTTATTGAAATGCTTCAAAAAACAGCTCAGTGGTGGGCTGAGAGCAAAAATGTGAGCCGTATAAACTGATTTAGATAAAAGCCGCTGCCCAAAAATGAAACGAATGCTTCAACAGCAAGAATACATCTACAGAGCACAACACATCTATCACTTTAAACATGAGTCACCATTCACCTCCCTGTCCCACTCTCCAGAGGCCTACGCAAAAAGCCTGCTGTATCAGGGTGCCTCAGCTCAGCGGGTCTCACCTGATGGCCATTCGCCTGCATAAACATCAATTAAATCTTAGAGTTCCCTCTGCAGAGGCAGCTTAAGGTGGGGGCATGCTGTGGTATAGATGAAAAGACTGGCATGAAATGAGAATTTTACTATACATTATAATGCCATGTTAAAGTGACAGAACAAGTGCAATATATAAGTAATGGAACAGAAAACAGAGGAAAACACAAAACGTTCTCCTGATCTGTTCTCATTACCTCCTAAAGATGTTCTCAAGAAACAGATAAACGTGCAAGTTAGAAGGGCCAGCATGTCCTGAATAAACGATAAAATTCCACGCTCGTTGTTTTTTCCCCAATCCCCTTCATCCTAGAACGGCTGCTTTATGACATCAGAACTGTTCAACAACATTAGAGCAGGAACTATCACACCACTGCTGTGTTCACGCTTGACGTGACAGATTTAAAGTGATTGTCAAGTTCAACAGATTGTCAAGTTCAACAATTGTCAAGATTTAAAGTGATTGCCTGGCACAGCCTCGGAAAGAAAAGAAAAAAAAAAAAAAAAAAAAGAAGAGGTGCTCCGTTACAGAACGGCCTCCCATACAGTGGGAAATGCCGCAAACACAGACATCATAAAGTGGCGTGGCTGAAAAGTTCTGCGCCAGGCTCACACAACGGTGCCTTGATCAAAAGATTGGATCGCTCTTGATGTTCTGAAAGAGCATGAGAAAAATCCCATTAAAAACAGCTGCTAAACACCAAAGTGAAAAGTCCCAGCAAATTAGTCCATCGCCCTCTGCAGGCAGTCTGAACACATCTCACTGTTAATTTCACATTTTGCTTGCTACAAGGCTACAGTGAAAAACAATACTGAGAATTCTTCACACAACGTGACAAACAACACGATCAGGAAATCCCAATTCTCTTATCGTAATCTGTGAAACGTGCCCATGTCAGGCGTGCCAGTAATCTTGCTGATCAATATGCTTCACTCAGCTCACATCACCACTCGTTTCTCAGAGACAATTTACGTGCATGAGTGTGACACTGCTGTTCATCTGGTGCAAGTACAATTTTATTCCAGATTTCTGCCTTTTCAAAACGATGGCAGAGTTTGTTGCCGTAGCAGCCAAAAGGCCGTATGTATAAAAAACCCAATGCAGCATTACATTCATTGGCAGCTGGAACTTCAAGGCCATCCGTGGCACAAAACCTCAAAAGAAATAAAACAGAAAAAATGAAGTCTGATTCAGAAGTAAACTTCAAACCAAATGGATGCAGGCGATTCACTGAAAATATATTACATGTATCTAACATTGATTAAGAAACAAACAGCAAGTGCATGTCTGTGCAGGGTGAACGTGACAGTAGCTTATACCATGTCACAATGTACCCTAGCTTTGAACACTCCAGACCAGACAAGACTTCCTTGTTGGCTTCCTTCCCCTCGGTGGAATAACAAGACGAGGGGTCGGCGCCCTCTCCTCCAGACCAACATCTGCTCTGCGCTCAGCGCCCCGGGGAGAATTACAATGAAGTCGAGACAAAGAGACAGACATCCCATAATGCTTATGTGTGTGCCCCCGCAGTGCGGCATTAGCTGAGGCGCTGAGACCTCCCTGAGGGAAGAGCTGGGCTGAGAACCTAAGTGACCCAACCAGATCCACAAACAGCTGTTTGTTCCAAAGGTGGGAAGAACGCAGCTTGTATTCTGCAGAAAGAGCTTAATTAGGCACATGTGGACCAAACCCAGCCTCTGAGACCTGCTGGACTGGGTGGCCAATCATTTCATTTCAGCAACCAAAACTGCAGTACATTAGTGTTGTTATTGTCTCAGCTCTAGAATTTGTTCATCAGGATGTCTAAAAATGATTGTTCCTTTTACAGCTCTGTCACTTATCCTCAGACCTCGAGCCACCTAGTTTAAGGTCAGCGGGCGGCAGGTATATGACCACTGTTCTTCCCGTGAGGTCTCTGCAACGGTACTCACAAATACAAACCGGTTTATTTGTCCATTTTGGTCCCCCTTTGCATGCTGGAAAATCCCAATCTGACGGTCCAGCAGATATTTCTGCAAATGCTTTGTGCTAGCCAAACAGAACAGGAAATATGTGGGTTTAGAAACAGATCTTTTTGTGTTTCTAATGACTGTGTTGTCTGAGTGCATAGGGAATTGGAACTGTTTGCATTTTGTCTTCTGTTACTTCATTTGAAGTAGCGATGGTCCCAAAAGTGAACCTAGAGGGTGTGTTTGTTCCAAAAGTATGCGCGCGCACATGCACACACCTTTTAGTGTACAAACTTCAAAACAAAGCTCCTGTCCTTGAAAGGTTTTCTGCCCATCCTCAAAAAAACAAAATAAATAAATAAATAATATCAGACCAACTGTAAGCATTCATGCCCCACTGCAAACAGAAGGTTTTTCCTTTCAGTTGTGCCAAGGGACACATATACTGCAACATCTCTCTGACAACCTTTTGTAAACAGTGAAGGACATCCGATTCACATTACAGTAAATTTCTCACCACCCCTCTACTTAAATAAGTTACATGATACACATCCTCCTAGCTCCATCCATCCTTTTAACATACCTCTTACCCTGTGTAGGGTTGCAGGGGGCCTGAAGCCTATACCAGGAAGCTTAGGGCACAAGGTGGTGGACACCCTGAATGGGGTGCCAACCCATCACAGGGCACAATTGTGCACGCTCACTGGGCAAAATGCCAATCACCCTGCAACACATGTTTTTGCACTGCAGGGAGAATCTACAGCACAGGGAAACCCACAGAAGCTTGAGGATAACGAAGTCCATGCACAGAGACCAGTGTGGGATTCGAACCCCCAGCTCTGGATGTGTTAGGCAACAGTGCTACAAATTTAATTGTTTTGATTTTTGATGTATAACAGAGACAAAGTATATTCTTACTAAAGTTTATGGTAACTGGAAGGCTGTCCTCTTGACTTTTGGATTACAGTATATTCTACACTACATTTTTGACAGTTAAGATCCCATCACCATTTAGCATCTTGTAAACATGTCATAACCAGTTTAAACAGGGACGCTCGTCAACATTTTGTTAGACACATCAGGTCACATCAGCAAAGGATACATTAGCAAAAGGATATACTGAGTTTGCAAGAATTCAGATCTATAAAAATTTATCCCGTAACCAGACGACAGTAGTGTCTTAAAATGCATCTTTTACAGAATTGCTTTGTTTGTGCACATTTACAAAATGAACGTTTTCAACAAGCTAAAATGTAAATCATAAGCTTAAGTACACGCCCACACACACACAAACAAATGAATAAACATGTTACTACAGGCACTTCTGACAGACAAAGTCATTATCAGCCTTTATTAAGTTTGTACCACAGAGCGCTCACGTTACAGATTTCAGCGTTGTAGGCACGTTTCATTTAACGTGCAGAGTGCGTGGAAAGTGGTTTAGCCAAAAAAAGTGTATTACCACTGAACAGCAGCGATTACATAAGCCAACTTTATCCAACCAGAAATCTTCTTACGGATGCGCAGATAATAAAACGGGCCTTGAAAATGCCAGGTTGTGTGATTTTTTATATTTTTTTTCCCCCATTCCTTCCTTTACACTTTCCTTCCTGACAGTGAGAACCCTATTGTCCTGGAACAAAACAGTCACATGACAGGTCCCTGCTCCACATGCTGTCACAGCAGCTGTCACAGCTGCGGTTCTCGCGAACCCACTGCAGTGACCGACATCAATGGGCTTTCCAGTTCTGCAGCCCAGTACTCTTACTTCAGAAATAACTTTGAAGGCTTTTTCCCCCACATTTCCCATTAACACTCTGAGCAAATGCATCCGCATTGACTGCATCTACCTTCCAGGCCCTATGGATCTTGCCTTGGCTGCCAAGGCTGTCAGGGTGAAAAAAATAAAATAAATAAATAAAATCTGGCATAAAACCAGGCCTGTAAAAGGGGTTTCGTAAAACAGCCCTCTTTCCCCCTTGATTTGATCACACAGAAAACAAACAGCAAGACCCCAACTCTGCAGTACGGTCCGCAGCTCTGAGTGCAGAATGACTAACTGAAAAAGCACAGTGTGAACACACAACATAAGGAGGCCTATCTGGTCTGAGAAAATGAACGAAACTAGCAAAAACTGTTGGACATAGGCCATGTGGTGTCAAGGTAACCACAATCCATCTGTCACTGGGTTAGCAGGAGCATGATGGATACCAGCAAAGGTGAACACCGAGAACATCTGAATAACAAATTTACAACAAAGTGCCTGAGCCAATTCAATACATGTGGGAAATAATCATTTCATTTCTTTGCAGAGGAGCATCTTTCTCTAAAGCAGAGCTGCCTGTATCCCCACGCTGTACTTTATGTAATCATGGATGATGAAAGACAGAAGAGTAAAAAGGGGGGGGGGGAATCCAGCTCACAAATTTCAAGTCTAAAAGGGGGCCTTTTTGATAGCATTAACTAAATTAGCATATGGCCTAACATAACACAAAAGAATATATATTACAGAGCATGACAGAATGGTAAGATCACACAGGTGAATTTATCATATTTATCATGAGGTATTGCAGAGCAGCATTACCATACAAATGCATACATCATAGTTACCATAAAACGTGATATAATTTCAGTAACACACAGAAAAAGACGATGAGCGTTCAGTCTTCATAACTTCATGATCGAGTGTCAGGCACCAAGAATAAATGGGGCGGTTGGATCTGTCCTGCAAGCTTTGCAATTTTTTTACCCCACCAAACATGCATGGAACTGCAGTGAATGTTTACAAAGGGACACACTTTTAATATGCGAAGTATTCAACCATGTAACTGATGCATTTTACAACTGATGAAAGTGGGGGGGGAGGAAAAAAAAAAAAAAAAGAAAAAAAAAAAAAAAGTGTGTGTATGTATATATGTATATGGTACACCTGCAGTACAACCTTCTTAAAAACTGACTGAAGGTCTCTTAACAGAAAAACAGAAGAGGCAATAAGAGGTTTAAGCTTTTTGTAATGACAGCACACTTGACTTTTTAAGATTTGGAAATGGGGGAGGGGGGAATAATCAAGAACAATGGTATCTCACCACTAATTTGGAGCAGATGTGCCTGTGTGTCTGGCATACTTGAAACCTCATGAAGGCACAGAGAATGTAGGGATGCTGAGGCAGGGACAGTGGACTTCAAATGTAATGTCAAACTTATCATGGTTAAGTAAATAAACCAGTGAATTCAGCAAAAAAAGCAGCAACGAATGCAGAATATTTCCCCCCCCTCCCTTGTTTTATGAAAACATACTGACCACTTCAGTTATGTTCCTTAAAACTGATTCATGTTAATCTCATAAAATGAAATTGGACTGCAAAATTAACTTGTTGGAGCTGAAGAGAAGCTGAAACCATTTTATTTTGATCCATTCAAGATGTTACATGAATCATTGCTTTATATTTACTCATTAATTTTCATGATAAACTCAGAATTTGGAGAGCTGCAGATTAATCCCTAGATGCCACCTTTTCTCTTGGTATTTGTAGCAGTCAAATAAAACTTCACTCTTAGGGGGGAGGGACAATAAAAAATATATTTCCTAAGGAGGAGGACACAAATGAAATAGCTTGGTTTACAGTGACATATGGAGGGGAGGGCAAACCTTTCAGAAGGGTAGGACATGTCCCCCTTGCCCCCATCCAGGATTTCCACCTATGGTGCTGATGGTGGTGCAGAATGCTTCTCTCTAACTGCTACTCACACCAAGAGTTTATGATTATAGCCAGTGTTTACTCAAAATACTTGACTCATTAAAGTCAGAGTTTCATGCCAATCTAACAGTAACAGTTTTTCCCCCTTTGCTTTAGACTAAAGAAAACAACAAGAGAGTCATGTTCCCGAGACATGTAGAATTTTCAGAATACTACTTGACATTCCCAGTGCGGAGAGAAAAAAAAATAAATAAAAAAATCCACAGTTGCCATGGCAGGCAGGCTTCCAATCACACCTTATAGCTCCCGCCGCCACACCCCACCTTGTGTCCTTCCTTTCTGGACTCCCATTAACTTCATGCAGAGAAACCAAGCACTGTTGTGAAGATCAGCATAGTCCTGCTCATACATTTTCATTGTTGACTGCAAAACATGGGAAGGATGTTTAAAAACAGTGTTTGGCATCCAGCCTGAGATACAGCAGAACATAGCCTTCAGTTCTGCAAAAGGCTCAGATGTTAATCGCAGCAGCCCTTAATGAGGTACAGAGCGAAAATGGTGGACTCTCCCATCAGCCGTGACTCACTGGGGTCCTTAGCTGTGCCCTTCAGTCTATAGCGGACACACAGCTAATACACTAAACAATGACAAATCCAACCGTGCATACATGATCAGCTGTTCATATTGTTTGGCCACCAGCAACGTAATTACCATCACAAGAGAAGCTTCATGTGAAAAGAAAACATGTTAATGTGCTTCACAGTGTGCCCATTCTTCCTCTGTAAAGACCAAGTGTTCATCATTAAGTCTGAACTGGGGGGGGGGGGGGAACTGAATTTGTAGTTAAACATCAAAGACAGTGAAGACAAAATGCAATTACCATTGATGTACAGTAAATGTTTGACTATGCTTTGCTGTGAAGCAGTAGTGTGATAATGGAATGAAAGTAAAATTCTGTGCACTCTGGTCAGTTTATTCCCAACCCCCCCTCAATGTGAAGCAGGAGACTCAAGACCCAAGGAACCTGAGAAAATGAGTGCTCATCATCTGCAGGTACTGTGGAAACACCCCTAGTGCACATCCAAGACCCAATTATGCTGACCTCACTTTTGTCCAGACTGCCTCCAAGGGGTGTCTAGGTATGAATGTATGGTGGATCCACTCAAACCTGCCTGAAGAGGACCCAGAGAATCAGCAAGTCCATAAAGGCAGCACCAAACACAGCACTAGAATACAGATGCTGTAGGTAGGATCTTATGTGGGTGAGGTCGCCATTGATTCATGATGTTTTTCAGGAGGTAACACTATTGCCATACCTAAATCAATGGATTCATGCAGCAGAGCAGAGATCACTGAGCCAAAGGGGCGAATTTACGGAAGGGTAGGAATGGTATCAATTCCCTGTTAAAGATGTCATAAAAAAATTGGGGACCGTATGTATAGAAGAGAGAGCTGAAAGCTTTGCTGCTGAAAACAAATTTTCATTTATAGGCAATGGCCTCTCTCCCTAAGCTGATCTCTTTCAGAACCGTGGACAGCTCCCTGCTGACATGCATTTCAATGAACCAGAGCAGGGCACGAGTAGCAACAAATAGCAGAGACATCATTCAAGCCAACCAGGTACAGAAACCCTATCGACATGACCACAAAAACGAGCCTCGTGCAAACAGCCAGAAAACACAAAATGCCCACCTAATGGGCTGCAAAACTTGAGGTACTCTATGTTGACCATCTACCAGACTTGGGCTAGAAAGGCAAGTTAGAGAAAGAATATGTGCCTTTTCAAACAGACTGCGGGTTCCTCTGCTATCCACCCCATCCTCAGTCACATCCTTCACAGACAAGGCTGGATCTCTGGGTGGACCTACTACCCCCTTCCCGCCCCAGAGGCTGTTCCCAAGTTACAGCTTTAGTGAAACACTCCTGTGTCAGCTCACTTCACAAAATAGCCCTCTGTTCAACAAACAGCAGTCACCCCCCCATAAACCCCCTGCCAGCATGCTATTAAAACTGCACCGTCAGAAGCAAAGCGTTCGTTGGGATCCGAGACGTCTGAAGCAGCACCAAGAATATAAATGCAGTCAAATGTTTGAGTGCTTGTCTTCTGTAGATCACACTGTGATTCTCTATGCCCAAATAATAACAAAAAAAAAAAAACTGTATTACACACAAGCATGCACAAACACACATTACATATACACTGTACATACTACCAGTAAAAAGTTCAGATGCTTTCACAGATATATGGTTCTCTTTATTTATTACACAACATTAAATAATGATACTGTACCTTCAGTAAACTTAAATATTAATCTTTTCACACTACATCAACATAAAAAGCAAACACTCTACAATTAACAGAATTAATACCAGGAAAAGAACCTAACAGCAGTCCTCCATGTACGTTAATAATACTGTATATAATATAATGCATTTTTTGACACCAATGTATAAACTAACATGCATTAGCAGCATTTCTGCTTCTGTGTACATTTACCAAAACATGAAAAATGTTCAAGCAATGCATGACTTATGTTTTGGAAAGCCATTTCTTAAACTACAATATCTGGGAAAAATAAAGTGCATGGAAATAAAGTTTCAAATTTTATTAAACCTTCAGTTAATGGCAGATTTGCATAGAAATTTTCACACTTTATCAAAACTTTGAATGTACAGAATATCTGCTTGTTATCAGCAACCATTCTCAAAAACCACCATTAAATTTGTATCGGTACTGGCATTAGGAAAAAGATACCATGGTCGACCCATAATGCTGAGCACTCATTGGCTGATTCTCCGTCACTCTCTAGCCCAATATAAACAGGCATTTAACTGGACCTATTCAAATTTCAGACTGATGGTACATATAGAAAACACACAATTACAATAATAAATCATACTAAAAAACACTATACTCGTAATTAATTCTTACATTTATCCAATTTGACTTTCCTCCATCATTCAGTGTCCATTCTTGCCAACCTGTGGCAAAGCAAAAACAGGCTCTTTTTACAGACCACCGTTTCAGACGAGTAATTTCACAAGCAACAGTGCATCTGCAACAGTGCAACACACTGAATTTATCCAAATAGGTACCTTATAAAGAATTTGACACAAACATTCATCATTGCAACAGAACTTGAATTCCTATTATGTTGTAATGATACCCAGAGACCTATATTAGGAGCAGGTTAAGATTTCATTACAAATTAATTGGATTTATTTTGATTCAGCAATGGTTGAGTGCATCCTGACCCCCACCCCCCCCACCACAATGCAAACCCTAGTTGCCTAGGGAAATGGTCAAGGCTGATGAGATAACGAACAATTAGACAGACTCCATCTTTAGACCTGTACTCCTAGCTAATGATTTTCAAAACAACGTGCTTCTATACAAACGACACTGCAACTGTTTTCAAATGAGGATATAATATAGCAAACATAATGATCTGTAAAATGTTGTGACACTGAAACCGTATGACATTAAATGATGTGCACCAAACCAGTACTGGAATACTAAAGTGGGGGGGAGGGAGGCAACCAAAAAAATCATAGAAATAATCCTTTCCCAAAAAAAAAAATAAAAATAAATAAATAAATAAATAAATAAATAAATA
>JABJVR010011248.1:60125-70337 GCA_025773905.1 Chitala chitala | reverse complement strand
CCAAAAAAATCATAGAAATAATCCTTTCCCAAAAAAAAAAATAAAAATAAATAAATAAATAAATAAATAAATAAATAGCTGAAGATTCAAACTACAGGTAAGTCTGAAGTTGTCATCTTTACAAATTTGCCTTTTTTTAAGGTTTTATTGTGCAAATGCAAAATGGCTTACTTTAGAAAACACATACCAAAGCATGGTGGTTTGTGTATGCATTTTCTAGAGGCAAAGATTAACAAGTGTGTGGGAACACACCAGGGGAATTCGCCTGCCAACAGGCAGGCGGGCAGCAACGCTGTATCTGATGATCTTTAGATGCTGGTGACATCACTGCTCCTCTCTTTTAGCTCCGCAAAGCATGGCTTCATTGTTCACTAGTTGATTAATAACCGCCCGCCGGACATAATCCATTTTCTGTCATTTAGTCATGCACTAGGTCTGCTCAGAGGGACTGTAAGGCACTGAAGCACTCACACGCCTCCAGCTGCACAGCTGTAACCCATAACTCTCAGAAGCAGGCCGCGTTACACTGAAAATGAAGATGACACGTTGTGGAAGGCAGATTTTAACTTTTATTTAAAAGACAAAGAATTATAGTCCATTATAGATAACAGTACTACAGTATCTTACTGAACTGGTGAATTTCTTTTATGTAATTAGAAGGTAAAACAATACACAAAGTCATGTGTCTGAGAGGCTAAAGCATTACTTTAATACAGCAAACACTGAATCAGGCTTCAGCTGGTAGATGCCAAGACTGACCATCACCCCTTCACATTTTCAAGGGTAGGGGTGAAAAATTTTCACATGCTCAGGGGTTAATAAAACTTGCCCCCCCCCCCCGCCCCCCAAGGCTCAACCTATAAGTCTGCTAGTTTAACCAATACTTGAAAAAAGCACATTACTAAACTAACAGTACTATACCACTACGAAGCAATTCTACCTCTTTTGTCAGAGTCAGTCTTCTTTCTCATACTTTCAGAAGAACTGGGAGCACCGTGTTTTGGACTCATTGTTAAAAATGCTAAATATGTAAATAACAGTCATATGTAACTATTACTGTTATGCAATACAAATTATTTTCAGTATTGTTCATGTATTTTTGGCTTACGCGTCGTCTGCGAGTTTCCGCGACCTTTCGGTAAACTCAAAGTTATATTTGTTCACTGTGAACTCGCGTATAACCGAAGCCGCAAATGTCAAAATCGCAAAAGTAGAGGGATGACTATAGCTGCATTAAATGACTATAGCTGACTATAGCTGCATTACTTTTAACTTAAGCGTAAGCTAAAACTACATTTGGGTAACACGTAGTTAACCGAGTAGTTTTAAAATGATGATCTATGCCCTTAGTTTACAGCTTGTAGCTATGGCAATTGCAGAAAAAGGCAACAAATGGATCCAATTTGCCAGAAGCATGAAAAATTAAATGGGGTGTTTCAGACCTGTCATGCCTCTTGCCATAACACTGCTTCAGATGCACAGCAATGTTCTCCTGGTCTACAGCCAACAGTGCGGTGTGTGGATGAGCCCCTGTCCAATCAGCTGGAGTAGTCAGGCAGGCGAACACCAATCAGAGCGCAAGTTTGGTTCTGCTAGACTACATGCTTTTGCTCCTGCCCTCCTGCTGGACAAGGATCAAAGCACAACGTGCCTCAGACCCCAGTTCTCATCCTGTCCCAGAAGGATGCACAGAGACACAGTAGTCAATTTACGAACTGGCTGAAAACATACAGTACCCGTTGCCAAGCACCCATGCAATTCATTCAGGTCTGTCTAATGCTTGGCTTTACTGCAGAATGATGAGGACTTTTAATGCATTTTTATTGTGTACAGCTTTGACGCCCTGTCCCAACTCTGGATTCAGACCATATGAATGGTGGTGGTGGGGGGGGGGGGAACCACTGCCTGAATAGTTATATTAAACAATAACAAAGACCAATCTCTTGAATAAATCATTTTGTGAGACTCCCCAACAAAAAAAAAAAAGATAATTAATGGCCTTACAAGAAAGGCAACAGCAGCAAAAATGCTGTCTACCAACTCCTGGGAACTGTAATAATGCAAATGACCATAAAAAAAAAATTATGTAAGATTAAACAGCCATTTACACAATATATGAAAACTTTTAGGTAGAGATGAAGTGAAGTCTTAATCAGTGTGGCATAAACAAGATGTTATTCCTTTGTTCAGATAATGATGTTAATTCATCAGAAGGGCAGATCGCACTGTTGTAGAGATAAGGCTTCTCTCGTTGGCATGGAGAATATGTGAAACGAAGGGATAAAGTTAACCAGCCTCCCAACGCCTAGAGGCCTAATATTCTACCGATAACTTGTGAGCTGACAATCAACTGGGTCTGTGTCTACACTTTACTGAATGGAGAAAAATGCATTTGAAGGTTGAAAGTACAAATGAATACAAAAGGCCACCAGTTTTCTGAAATCCTAACTGCTGCTGTGCACTGAATGATGACTATGGGATGTAGAACTTCACTCTCAGATGGATTTTGTCAATGAATCTCAATTTCTGATAAAGATGGACATAAACTCAGCTGAATCTTAGATCACAAACTGCTGATCTTCACTGGTTAAGGTTTAGGGAAACAAACCACTACCGGGACATGTAGAAAATGTCTAAAAGACTCCCCTTTGTGGACTTAAAAAAAAATAAAAAAAAAAGCAGAAGTACACAGTAATCAACTCACCATCAAAAGGAAAACACAAAGCCAAAAAAAGCAGGAAGTCATAGTTGCAGGAGTCCGAATCAGTGAACCAGAAAATGACACCCAAAAACTGGACGGCAGGAAAGTTCACCAAGAACCTTCCTCTAAATTAAAAACTCGTAAAGTTTCAAGACCAAGCAATGACGTGAATGCAGAGCCCTGAAAAGTTTACAATGAGGTTTTGGGAAGGCCCTTAGCAGCAACAATTCTGCTTGCTGGCAGATGACTTGGCAACAGATTAACAGCTGCCTTTTACATTTTAATTTCAGAAACATCACGGAGCTTCACGAGAAGAAACATGTATCCACTTGGCACCTGATCTTTTTACCTTAGCCCAGCAGAGATGGCTCTTCCCAGCACTCCTATCCTCTGTCCTTCGACCCTTTCACCGAATGTCAGAGGCGCGCTGACTCAGCGGGCGCACAGGCCGTATCTGCAACGTAATGGTAATACGATACCGGCAGGGCGCGGAGCTCTGTGTGGATAATGGCTTCGGTTTCATCCTACATCAGCACATTGTGCGCTTGAACATGTGAGGGTTTGTCATTCTCCACGACTGCTTCCAAATTTAAGATGAATTTAAATGAAAATCAAGAGCAGTCAGAGGCAGAGTTGTAATCCTTCCATTAGACGTGAATTGTTAGACAAGCACATTACAGACTTTTAAATGTCAGTGAAGTAACACAGTAGGACTGTCTTAAATTAAGATCTCTATCCAACAGAAAAAAAAATAAAATAAAATTATATATAAAAGCAACTGGCCATCACAACAGCTGAGTAAATTGTACACAGACTGTGCTTGACCATATGCCATCAGTATTAGAGCTGTTTGCTGTGCAGTCCATTACTGCAAGTTCAAATGGCAGTTTTACACAAGCAGTCACTCTCTTTACACACTTCTCACAGATTATCATTAAAACTTAAACTCTGTTGTCTGTCAGCCTTTCGAACAAACATAACTTTCTTCGAAAATATGTAACAACAACAACAACAACAACAACAACAACATCTGACTGCGGTGGGTTGGCGCCCCACCCTGGGTGTCCCCTGCCCTGTGCCCTATGTGTTCTGGGATGGGCTCCAGGCTTTCCCGCAACCCTCACCAGGAATAAGCGGCATAGAAAATGAATGAATGAATATAACATCTGATACTCTACCCAAAACAAAGTGCTGAGATAACTGTTAACATAGTAATTCACCTTGACCCAACCTTCTGCATTTGGTTAACTTGACCTCCATCAGCTCCGTGTGATTCTGACAGTATTCATGTTAAACGTGTCCTGTGCATATAGCTATTCACATTGTCAGCTAATGCATACATGTTTGCACGAGGGAAATACATTAGCATTTGCACATGCTTCTGAAAATGCCCTTCTCCAACACCACAATAAGAGGTAGAGAGAAATAACATAATGATGAACAGGTGTTCCAGACAGATGGACAGCACAGGTGGGGGCATGTTTTTTTTAAATTTACACTGGGAAAAACTGGAGCAAAACACATGACCCATATGGCCACGCTAACACCGCACACATGAAAGACAGTAAAAGCCACTGTCCAAAGGCCAGCCATGTACAGCTCAGGCCAGAAGCACACCAGCTGGCCCTCAGTTACTACCACAGGTACATCCTCAGGCACTCGCTACACAATGAAGCGCAAATGCCATGTGCAACATATGACAGAGTAGTACTGCAGCTGCTGGGCCAGCACAGAACTAAAAGGAAACCATTAGCGTACCCAACGACCTCATTCATCACAGTCAGCCTCAGTGAAATGTAAAAACAAGCGCAGGCACATGTATACATTACAACAGTGCGTTAGTTCTCCTATAGTCAGAGAAGTAGCATGAAGGTCTGCTACGCGATGCAGGAAATATATCGTTAATGGAGTTTGTCCTTTTTATTTTTTTTAGCAAAAGAGTGGATGGAAAATAGGCTTTAGTTTTTAAAGGAGATCCGACAAAAAGAACAGAGGAATCAGAGTTAACACCCAAGAAAGCAGTAATCGCTTTTCAACGGATCAACTGCCAGGAAAACCTGTGTCTGCATCTCGTTAACAGATAGCGTTGTGCCGTTCCCTCTAGCACTGCAGACCGCACTGAGCAAAACCAGTTAAACCATCTCTAATTAACCAGCCAGTCAGCTAATTGGGATGGTGCTCAATACCAGCTACGTGTGATATTGTTTCAACTGGCAACACAGATTAATAATTTTAACAACATAAATTCTCAGTTTCAGTGTGATAACGTTCTAAACACATATCTGTTTCTTGTGGTCTACACATTTGCATTCACCTCTAATGAGGAATGTAACAAATCCCATGAAAAGAATAATCTCAGCAGAACACAGCACGTCATCTGGAAATAAATGCCTTCCAATGGAATCATGCTCTGAATGAACTACAACTAATTGAGCTCGTTCCTGTGCAGGATTTTACTTCAGTTGTCAAGAATTTAGAACAAAACTTGGCAGGCAAATGCATCTTAATACTTGATGTTACCGGTTTTCGTTTTGGTTCGTTTTCTTCTTGACCGTTTCTGGTTGGGATTCATTGTGTATTATTGCATGTTAATGCAAGTTCTCTGTATTTTATCGGTGTCCTTTACACTGTTTTTTTGTACCATGTTCCCTCTTAGCCAGGGCTCTTTTGTAAACCAGATTAACCTCAGTGACATAGTTAACCTTTAATTAACGAGGGGAAAATAACCGTAACTCGTGGGGTACGGGAGCATTGAAAACTGGTCTATTCAAACTCTTCTATAACCCAGTTCAAGTACTTAATTCAATTCAGATGTAACATCAGATGTGAAGGATGCTCCTCAAATTTCACCTGCGATCAACGCAGGTCAGCAGGCCGAATCTAATTGGCTCAGTCCAGCACAGAAATGGAGGTGGAGCAGCAGACCAATCAGTTGGCAATTTGACCTCAAACTGCTAGATGTACACAGCAACATTACATTACTTCATAAAATTTTATATCCACATTAATCGTGGTCTCTCGGGTCAACAATAAGACACTTCCAGAATCAAGAGTGTGATAAAATCTCAAAAATTACTGCAATCTTGTAATAATGACATTACTCTGACCTTTCATTTTTGTCAACCTTTGTAACCACATTGATTTCAACATGGCTACAGCCATCCACATTTAAAAATTCAGCCCAAAGCTGTAAAAGACGAAATTACAAAATGAAAGGATAATTATGTATAACTGTCAAAGACAGATATCTTAGCAAAACTATGAAAACATCCTTGATGGTGCAGAGCAAAGGATATCATTGAGGGAAACCAAGCGAGATTTACAGCCTTCTTGGCTGAAAAAGACAACACACACACACACACACACACACACACACACACACACACACACAGCACCTTAAAGTCACTTCTCAACAGCACGTTCACTTTCATAAGGACACAATGACAACATATAAAAGCAAGGCGAGGGAGGAGCAACAGCGGTCACTGGCACAACAGACCTCTCCCTCTCTGAATAGCACCTTAGTGATGCCAAACAAAAGCTTTGCTGTTCCTTAAACAATGTTGTGATTGACAAAATGACACAGTTTCATTGAATGACAAAAGGCAACATAGAGAAGAGAGGGGAAAAAAAAATACACAATGTTTCAATGCTGGATACAGACACTGTGAAATAATATCATTTTAGGCCTTAATTGTAGTCCAACGCAGTGAGGGTTTTATGCAGCTCAAACCTCCTCAAATATAGGGCCATCTATAAAAAAATAATATATATTAATAATATATATACACACACACACACACACACACACACACACACACACACACATACACACACACCCCAACGGTTATCTATTTTTTTTTTTTTACTTGAATTGAATTATGCCAGCGATGTGTCGTATGTTTTTTAAACATATATTTTTCATGTTGAAGTGTGTATGCTTATTTTTGGGCCCCTCTGTTTGGTACTCGCATCAAACACAAAACATGTTTCTGTAAACTATGAGGGAAAACAGAAATATTACGCAAGGTAAGAGCTTATCTGCGTCATGCGTTTTTATTAAATTTGACTGGACCCCAATTAATGTCTCTTCAATTACATTAAGAGGATTATTACACTTTTACGTCTTGGTACAACTAGGTTTAACCAAAGTTGAGTGACTAATTATTTTTCTTCTCTGCTAATGTGTTCATTCAGGATTAAACCATCACAGTTAGCATGACCTGTCCCCGTCCCATTGTAGCTGTTAAAAAGAAGGGTTAAATTAGTTTGAGGGCAACGTTTACATCCCACAGCTGGATTTACATGCACTCAGGTTCTCCGCTACAATACAGGCTGCACGTCTGCTAATGACTGCTGGACATGGGAAATATTGGCAAAAAGCCCAGGGGGCTGGCACTGAACAGAACACTGGGCATAACCCAACTCAAAGACAGGTGATCTGAGCAAGTCTCAGAATATTTTTGCACAGCGATGTGGATAAAATGGGCAGTTATTATAGGAATGGTATTATCTCTCGTGGATTTCGCGTGTGGCACGGTGGCCTACGTGGTTCTGCGTCTCCCAAGGCACGCCAGACACAACGTACGCCACTGCTTTGAGCATCTGGAATAGCCAGCCTCTGAGACATCCTGGTGGCGTGAGAGGCATCTCCTACAGCTGAGCTGGATACAGATTAGGAAACCAAAACAGACGTGCAAAAACATTAAGTAATATATTCAGGGGTTTAAATGAAAAATTTTTAAAGCTAATTCAGAGATATATTGTGAGAGGTACCTGCAGAAGAGCAGACAATTTCAACTGAGGAAATCGTACAATTATGTTTAGCCCAGAGATTTGAGCTCTAGTGGGGAAGTCGGCTTCTGTCACAGTCTGGCATTTGGATCACATGCACAATACTTCCCTTCACCATCCATAAAGCCTTCAGGTTTTGCCCGGGAAGTCTCCCTCTGCATCACTCTCTCATCTTGACGTGCCCCAATCCTTCAGCTAGAAGCCATGGGGTCCATAAACAGCCTGCATGTTCCCCTGATCTCTGGGGCAGCCTCCCAGCTAGCTGACAGCAGCTAAGGACACTCTGAATTTCTGAGCCAGAAACCAAGAACGGAGAGGGCTACTGGAAAGCTGTGTTCAGAATGTCACGGTTATAAGGAGCTTAGCTGAGTCAAGCCAAGAGGCCCTTGACGTCTGAAATTCCTGCATGCATTACACACCTTTTCTCCAACCCCCAGGTCTAACAGCTCCAAAATCTTCATCATGGCTGTCCTAGATGCTTGCCTTTTCTTTAGTGGGCCAACCAACAGCTGCACGAGTAACTGAAGTGTCTCATAATGAGCAAGACGTCAATCAATCATACTGCGAATGTGTTCTCAGAATAAGCAAAGCATCTGAGAAAACAGTGGAGAGAGCACATTATAAAGTCATCACAGAACTCAGCAGAAAACCAGGTAATATACAAACGTCCGCTTTAAGTAGATGTCACAGCTCTTAAAGTGACTGATGGTTAATGAAAATCCTTCTATCTAAACAATGAAATGCGATTTAACTCAATAACATTATTAAACCTGTCCCTTGGCGAAATTTCAAATATGTATTTGTCTTCTAGACAATTCCAACATCGATATGACGAAAACCTGTTCCATTTTGGTATATAAATACCAAATACATAAAAGTAACAAAGGTCTTTAAAAGGTCAAGGTGTATATGACACCCTATTTAAAATGGTGGACTTTGAAGAACAAGATCTGGGCATAAATCCAACAGCCACTCCCAGTACAAAGTGTACCTAGATGAGCTGGCAAATGTCATGGTTGCTGAACATCAGCATTATCTGTTTGTCCTTTCCTGGAAAAGCAGGAGAACATGGCTTGCTTACATCTTGCGGATGTTTACAAACCAGTGTTCATCAAACAGACATTAAAACTACAGATCCACACCCGAGTCCTCTAGCAAGCCTCTAGTGTCCCAGCTTGCAACCAACAGCCCACCCAAGGTCAAGTACTGGACCTGATGCTTAATCAATTGTCTATACTCCTGAGACAAAAGTAAGATGACCAAAAACAGTTCTGGCCAATACTTATGATTCCAGACATAACCATATGTGCAACGTACGACCAACTACTTCAGATGACTTTAGAGCAGTATACGGCAAAAAGCCTTTTTAATGAGCCGTTAACTGTCAAGTCGTCCCACCAGTCAGCACCTGCAGCCACACTGTCCTATGGCTTAAAAATCGGGCACCTCCTGCTGACAAGTAAGTCTGAGCTGATGATTGTGTTCATTTTATCACATCAAGGACTTAACCTAGCAATCTCAAAATTGCGTGAATCTCACCAGGAAAAATGGCAATAATTCAGTTGATAGCTCAGAAGACATGGGGAGTGAGGAGACAACGGACCTGTTGTGACAAGGGTAAAGGAAAGGCACTGAGTTTCTCAAGATTTTCTTTATGTAGTGGGTGGTTTTTTTTATATCAATGAAATGGTTAATGTAATGGTTTCTTATGTGAGCATGAAGTGTATTAACATATACCATGCGGTCAATCTTTAGATAAATCACTCATAAAAAAAAAAAGACCCTCATGACCAGCTCCATGCGTTTCAGTTCAAACTTACAGCTATGGGGAAAAATAATAAATGTTGGTTTGTCCCCCAAGCTTAAAAGGACACATGGATTTTTTTTCCCCACTGTGACTATCGTCTTCATATGCAAGACACAGCAATGTGCATTAGACCATAAACGACGTTATGTTGTCATAGGTGGCTGCAAACTCAGCCTGAACTGAACTACTTCATTTTAGTCACCTCTAGTAAACATCCAATCAGCAACTACAACAGACATGCCGTTCTTCCAATTGAAAACTGCTTTCCCATGTGATGTCATTTACCATGCTCCATCGCTAACACATGCAGCTATTCAAAATGCTCTAGCCTTTTTGCTTCCTGCAATGGATAAAAGGACTATTGAAAATGGAAGACAATACAGGGAAATGAAACGCATTTTAATGGATCCTGCTGTATAACTTGGTATTTTAACAAGGTAACAACAGTGCAACACACTGTGATAATACTGAATTCCTGTTTGCCAAACTAAACCAGACCTGTAGTTTCAGTACTTGCCCAGAACAGTGCATAATAACAACAACATTAAGTTATATGATCACAGGCATGCGCAAACTGTCCCAGTTAAAAGCTTCGTGAGAAAGCCTACTTTAGAACAATAGCCTTCTTTTAATTCATACACATGATGTTTCAAATGTGAAAAGTGTGCAAAAACATGTTAGGAAACTGACTGAAAAAAGGCAATGAAATCATAACTTATAAAAACACAAACACGCACTCTTGTCCCAAGTAGAATTGAGGAAACCAGACCTGAAAACAGCTGACTAAACTGATCATAAAGATCATTAAAAAAAAAAAAAAAAAAAAAAAAAAAAAAAATTATCCATTTATTCCAATGCCATTTGTTTTTTGCGTTTGAATAAAGTAGAAACAAACAAATTACATTTTTCA